>JACEIK010004799.1:88730-109474 GCA_018107945.1 Datura stramonium
CGAACCTCGTCAAATCTTGGTATTCTCTTTATTTGCTTTTCTGCTTCTTATTTATCATTGTTAGCCATTATTAAATTTTCTATTGGTGGAAAAATAGCTCGAAGTTTCACAAAACATATGCATACATAGGTGTCAACTAGATTCATATGCATACATATTTGTCATCATAAAAAAGAGAAAATTTATTATGTGAAGATTTTGATGACTGACATAGATGAACCAGGTTCACTATACAGATGAAGGTTTTACAGGTACGAATTTGATTTGGATCTGGAAATATCAAATAAGAAAAATACGTAAAATTGAAAAAGTTCAACGCGTACAAGAAAATCAAGTCCTCTTAGGATTCTTTTCAAAAGGCAAGTTGTATTTGATTGAAGAGAGAACCAGATGCATGCAAGGAAACCAAATCCTTTTAGGATTCTTTCCAAAAGACAAGTTGTATTTTGACTAGGAAAGAACCAGGTATTAAAAACCTGACTTGAGAAAATTATGTCCTTTTGGGATTCTTTTTTCCTTATTTGGGATACTAAAAGGTTTGAGGAAATAAAGTCCTTTTAGGATTCTTTTTCCTTATTTGAAACAAATCTAGGTTTGACAAAAACCAGGTCCTTTGGTGCTATATAATGATCATAAACAACCACATAATATTTAGCTATTGCATTGGCCGTCAAGGAGATTATTCTAAAGCAATAGTTGTTCATAGCAAGAAACACTCTCACTGGACCAGGTTATTGTAAACGAAGAATTGGAGCAGAAGAATTATCCTGTCTTGATTGAGTTTGTTATTTGTATTTTTGAGTTGTAACTTTCTCTTCTAGAGTTAGTTGAGTCAAATTACGTTGGTGTGATTGAGTTTTACTTTAGAGACTAGAGTTTATAGTCTTTGAATAGGTGATTGTAGTTTGAGAAAACTGTAGAGATTGAGGTACTAGAGTTAGTCCCTTTGATTGCGGGATTGTAATCTAAAATCTGCTCGTGATTTGAATAAAATCCTATTCGATAGGTCGTGTTTTTGTTACTCCTTTGAGCAATAAGTTTTTTCACGTTACATCTGCGTGTTCTTTATTATTATGAACTTGTGATTTAATTGAACCAGGTTCAATAACGTAGATAGCTGGTGGTGATTTCATGTAGGTTTAGAGTTATCGATATGATGCTCATAATTAAGTAATATCAACCTACAATTAGTAACTCAAGAAAATCAATAGGTATAACGATCGGAAGACTCAATTAGATTGTTAGTCGCCATTGCCCTAGACGTTTGTCCATCTGATTAAACTCGAATCTTGCCTGCTTGCGTCATTTTACTGTTCTTTTAGTTAAACGCACTAGGTAACTACATCGTTGATTTCTTGAATGGCTCAAACTGGAATTTGAATTGTACAGTTTATTTTATAAGTCTATGTGAGTACGATATCTGAACTCAAATTCTATATTACTTGTATGATAACATATACAT
Source organism: Datura stramonium (assembly GCA_018107945.1). Lineage (NCBI taxonomy): Eukaryota > Viridiplantae > Streptophyta > Magnoliopsida > Solanales > Solanaceae > Datura > Datura stramonium. The sequence goes on from JACEIK010004799.1 coordinate 90,193, forward strand.
GTGTGTGTATATGTTGGGCCGCAATAATACTCCTTTGGTTTAGAATTGTTTATTGTGATTTCTAAAAATAACTATCTCAAATTATTTGTCATTTTAGAATTTCAAGATAAAGTTGATTATCTTTTTCCCATTTTAGATTTAATAGTAATTGTTTTGAAGATCGACNCCTCAATTATGGGGAGACGACACATAAATAAAGTAAATATACAATAAAGAAAAATTATATCTTAAGACATAAATAAAATAAAATAAAATAGTCAAAACTCGTTTTAATTAATTTTTTTTCTTAAAAGACACATAAAAAAGAACCATGACAAATAATTTGAGATCAGGAAGTAGTATTTAGAGGAGCCGTTCAGTAGGCATTTATACATTATTTGATTGAAGCTGAAAAATGAGTATTAAAAATTAGAGCCGAAAAAAGTAGCTGAAAGTTGACAAGTTGTGATTAAACATTTCTTTAAAAAAAATTGGGCTAGGAAAAAGTGTTACAAGGCGAAAAATTAAATTAAATCCTCACCGATAAAATAAAAATTTAAATACTCAATCAATTTATAATTAATTCAAACAAAAGTTAAAGCTTTATGCGTGAAAACTATTATTTAATTTGAAATACTCTTCAAATAATTTTCATTAACATTTCAACAATTTTGAATACTAAAAAAAATAGTTGTTGGAAACGGACGTTAGTCACACTTCACCCTGATGCATGCACATGGAACTAAGGATAGTACATTTTTAATTTAGGTATATCACCAAAGCCATGTGAAGTAGGCCAGAACATGACCCATTGCCCATAACAACAGCTGACATGGGTGGCAATACATATGCAAACAGCTATATAAATTATAAACTCTCCAGTGCAAAATTCGCAACAAGAAAAAACCAATCTTTATAGATATCTAACCAAGTTAAAGATCAAGAAATTAAAATCATGGGGTTTCGTTTGTTACCCATGATTTCTGGAGCCAAACAAATTTACAAACTGCAGTCTGTTCTTACAAGGAATCATTCTGATGTTCCGAAAGGACATTTTGCAGTTTATGTTGGAGAAATAGAGAAGAAACGATACGTGGTTCCCATAACATACCTGAATCATCCTTCTTTCCAGAACTTATTGAGGCAATCAGAAGAAGAATTTGGATTTCGTCATTCAATGGGTGGTCTAACAATACCCTGCAATGTGGATGCATTTGTTGATGTGACTTCTCAATTGAACAGCTTATGAAATCAAGAACCATGAAGCAACTTCATAAAAGTCCATATTAGAGCTTAGAATTTTTCACTTTTGCTTTTTCCTCTTGTCATACAAGAGTTGTAAACTTATGTACAAAGCCTTCAACAAATGAAATCTTTACCAATCTTTTTTGTCTTTGAAAAAGGGATAGCCAAATTATATTCTTCTCTGGCTTTTAAGGAAAAGAGCATAATTAAAGAGAATTACAAGCTTGAACTTGCATACTAAGCTTTAGTAATTCAAGAAGCAAATATAGAAAAAATAATAATTCTCAGTTGATTCAACATATTAAAAAGTTCCAGCAACCAAGAATCTGTAGATCTACAATCTAGCCTTAATTGTGTACTCAAATACAGTTTTATCATTTCTTTTTTGCTTTACTTTTTTGATAAAAACAGCAGAGTCTTGCAACAAGAGTAGAACAAATAAGAATAAAGATTTTCCACTAAATAACAGAATGGCAATACTACATTCACATCTTGGGGAAATTAAGAAATTATGCTTACCATTCACCTCCAATCTTGAGGCCGTGGGTTTGAGTCACCAAAGGAGTAAAAAGGTGGAAGCTCCTAGGAAGAGGTTAAAAATTAAGAAAAAAGAAAAAGATAAAAACCAGTTAGAAAATTTTACTTACTTCTTTGACTGCTGAGGGCATCTCAGTTTTAATTGTAGTTATATGTCAGATTCTAATTGAGATGTATGAATGCGCATTACAGTTTCATTAATTATTTTAAAATAAAATGTTACCAATTATTTAGCTTAAAGAAGGCACATTCTCTTCTTTAATTTTTGTTTCTGCAGAATTTCTGTTAGCAGTCGATCAGAATCTCTTTGGCTTTCTCATAGCATTTTTCATGCCAACTGAAAGTTATGTTAAAATGTTTATTCAAAGTGTGGAAGATCTAGAAAAATGTGTCAGTAAATAGAGAAAATAAGGATATAAAAGTACCCAATTAAACTAGCTCAAGCATATACAACAAATTAAGTTGGAAAAATAATATAGAGCAGATTAGGGGATCACAAATCTGATGCTGTATCTCGGGACCATCTGAAGCCAATCTGTTTATTATTACTACATTTATAATACAAACCAAATCATGATTACTAAATACAAGATTAGTTACATGAGATAACATGCACATGTGGACAGTTAACAAAGAATGAAAAACTTGTGATCAATAATTGAACAAATTTGGATGCATACAGCAAGCTGCATCAAATAGTACTCAAATATTGTAAGATCATGACCACAAGCTCACATGTAATTGTAGATCCAGGACATGTGCTCTTGAGAAGAAAGGTGGAAAATTACATAACCCGAATTGGTAAGGCAGTTACGGATGGGAGTCATGATAAACAACAAATTATTGATTGTGACAACAGGAAAAATCAATCTTGATTGAATCATTGAGGGCCAAAAGGGAGATACTGAGTGTTATTTTCATAAAACCTGAACTAGAAAACAGTGGGTGAGCAGAAATGTAAAATAATCTGAGGGGAAATTCTAGCCACATAAACAATGTGTTATTCAGGTGCAAGTACAATTTTAATTCATTACTGTAGCATCTCCAACAATAAACTAATTGATCTTACTTTCTGATGATAAATCCTGCATCTTCACTGCAGTAATATTGTTATGGAATTCAGCAAGTATAGTTTAATATTTCTACGTGATGGGCTATGCCTGATCCAGGTCAGATACTTCTGATTTGATTATTGTAAGTTGCAGAGAGTTAAGGATTAGACAACAATTCATTTGGTCGACCTGTTATGATTCAAAGTTGCAGAGAGTGACATAGCAATTATGCTTATATAAAGCTCACATCATAAATGAGTGGTGACGGCTGCTGCAAGTACAATGAACTGTTAGCACAAGCTGAGAAGGAAAATAAAATACTTGCATTGAAAAGATATAGTAGCAGAAGCCAATAAACTAATAAACAGATAAGAAATATTAAAAGAAATAGTAACTGAATCTACGTACATATAAGTACACCGTTTGAGCTCAAAACTATGTGCTATTCCTGAAATATTATGTTCCGGAAATTTTCTTCCATCTACAAGTTGGGAATCGAACAGAGTGTTAGGGTGGATTTGGTCCCGCATCTTTGGGAACGACTAAACAATTTAGTGACACCTCTCACCAATCCCTCTACGCACGCGTGCAAACTATAGAGATGCGCACATTACTCAACTAGGTAGGCAGACACCGGTTCTTCTGCAGTCATCTTGGAGGCTGTCTTGAACTAGCTGATGCAATTATGTAAATAGTTACTATTATTAGTAAAAATGTAAATAACGGATTTATGTTGCCAAAGTTACATGCATGTGTGCAATTAACACAAAAATTCATGCAGTCTGGAAAAGATGAAAGCAGTCATTGTGACATTGAAACCATGAAGCCAATTGCACCGAAGCAATATCCCGAGAATGACTTTCACAAACATGTGTATATCAAAGTGTATTCAGACTTCAATAGAAGTCTAATCCTAAAGGAAAATAAAATACGATAGAAAGAAGCAAAATTTTATAAGAGCAGAACATGTCCAAAGTAATCTATGAGCTTTGACGGCCACCTCTGTTAATTGAAGCTTAATTAAAACTCTACTGTTAAATCTGATTGTAATGTCTTTAAGCATGTTAACTTATCATTCTCAAAATCCTGGGCAAGTGTATATGAGGTTGCACAGTGAAATCTAATTCTTTTTAAATTCTTGAGAGTATATTATCCTTCTTCAGAAACCCCAACCCAATACATGAAAAAATTATTCTAAGAAGTAACAGAAGCCTATTTATAGTGAAGTATGGAGGTCACATGTTGTTTGACACCATTTCTGGATGTTCTGCATGGTAACTTTAATATTCGCGTCCTTATCACTTAGTACTGTTGTGAAATCGTAGTACGATCAGCTATTCCAAGGAATCAGCACTAGAATTGATGCAGGCCATAATGCAATAACTTCATCGGACTCCTAGAAACTTGATCACTTCAAACTGATGCATTTACGGGGTATTAAATACATTGCATTTTTTATTGAACTTTATGACCAAATCCATGTGAGATAGCCTACCCCGCACCCCCTCCACACACGCACATGACCCATAGGCCATAACAACAGCTGACATGGGATGGCAATTTATGCTAGCAGCTATATAAATATAACGTATTCCTGTGCAGACTTCAGGCCAAGATCCTTTTCAATCTAAATAAGTCCTAGTTCAACCTAAATTTCACCAATATTTACATATCAAGAAGTAATGGGGTTTCGTTTGTTACCTATGGTTTCCGGTGCCAAGAAAATCCACAAAATGCAGTCCGTTCTTACAAGAAATCATTCGGATGTTCCAAAAGGACATTTTGCAGTTTATGTAGGTGAGAGAGAGAAGAAACGATATGTGTTGCCGATAACATACCTGAACCATCCTTCTTTCCAGAACTTGTTACGGAAATCAGAAGAAGAGTTTGGATTTCATCATCCGATGGGTGGTCTAACAATACCCTGCAATGAGGATGACTTTTTCTATGTGACTTCTCGATTGAGTTTATGAAATGAAGAACCATGAAATATAGTGTTCTAGACATCAGATTTGAGCTTAGAATTTTCAGTTTTAGTTTTTCATCTTGCTAGGCAAGAGTTGTAAACTTATGTACAAAGTTAACAAGGAATACAAATGAAATCTTTACAATTGTTTGTTGTCTGTTTAAAATGGATAGCCAAACTTTCTATCTGTGCAATGATCACGTATTCTTCTGTATTACGACCGTAGTACCCAAGAGAGCTTGTGCTCCATGGAGAAGTATGCTATCTCCATAAGCATAATTTCCAGGTAATCCTGAATTCACATTTAGTGTAGCAATTGATTTTGAATTTAGATCTGCAGGTTGTTGTAAGTTGTCGGCCACATAGGTTTCAGTTGGTTTAATAAATCAATAACAATAAAAGGCTAAACCTAGTGTTAGAAGTCAGGGGAGATAATAGATTGATGAGAGACTTTTTAAAAGATGGAAAAGTTCTTCTTGCCACACGCTACACAGGGTCAAGAATCAAGATAGTGAATAATATCGAAACAAATAGATCCCCAGATCAAGGACTATTAGCTCGAACCAGAGTAAAAAGATGTAAAGTAGTAATTATAGAAGCTAATGTGGAAAATAACCACAGTTCATGAAGAATTTTTAGCTAGAATAATCCTAGTCGAATAAACCAGCATCCAATAATATAAGAATCTTAAGATATGCAATCTAGGCTTTAGTTTGCAATCAATTTAATAGTCTTTTGATATGAATTTCTATATATCTCATGGCTTTTATATGAGCATTTCACATGCCAAGTAGAAGTTATGTTAGGATGATTATTTAATCTGTAGAAAATCTTGATTGATCTGTCAGTAAATGAAGAAACAAGAGGAATATCAATAGTTAAACTAGATCAATCTCATACTGCAGATTTAAGACATCAAAATCTGATGCTGTATCTCAATACAAGCCAGAGAAAATCTGTTTATTACTTTTTTTATCACAAAGCAAATCTTTATCACTAAATAAAATATTAAATGCATTAATTTAATAACATATCTTTCAAGTTACATGTGGACAGTTAACAAAAAGGTCACAGGATGACAAACTTGCTATCGATGATTGGATATTGGAGCATATGCCAACCTGCAATAAAATAGTAACTGGATAATCTATGATGACCTCATAATCACATCTATAGGACATGTGCTCTGAGGACAAATATAGAAAAGGACACACCCAAATTGGTAGGGCGGATATGTCAGGATGAGCAAATATTATTCATTCTGACAGCAGCAAATAAACTAATCTTGATTGAATCATTGAGGATTAAAAGGAGATAAGTAATTGAGCAAAGAGGGAAAGACACACCTAAATATCATGATTTTTGAGTTTCATATCTGAATCATTGATGTTTAGATTCCTACATGAACTATTACCAAACGTTTATTGAAACACACCTAAAAAAGTTGACACGTGATAGTTCGGATAGGAAATTCAAAAAACCTGATACCTTAATTGTGCTTTTAAACCTTCACTCTAAGTAATTCACAACGTTTGAACAAGAAAACTGCGGGTGAGTGGTGCTGTAAAATAAGCCGAGGGGCACTGCTAGCTTCATCAACTATCTGATTTAGTTGACTTCTAATTCTTTTCAAAACCTTTCAATAACTATCAATACCCCCATATAATTTTACTTGTAGGGAACTTCCATCAATAACCAGAAAGGACTAGACCAAACAACAAAGGCCCTATTCATGCTTCATTACTAAATCTATTTTCAGTCTGAAGACTGAAAAAATGGAGTAGCAAGTACAATGAATTATCAAAAAGCAATAATTAAAGAAAGGATCTATGTAGAGGCATGCGGTTTTGAGCTGGAAACTATGTGCTATGCCATAAATGTGTTGTCTAATCAGAAGAAAATTCATCTATCTTACTGCATCAAACTGGGGAGCAAACAGAGCTCTCTGCCACAATAATGTTAAGCAATTGAGTCCACTGTCATGTTTTGTTAAACTGAATTTTGCTCCCACACTGTTTTTGTCCGGAGTCGAAGCCCAGAGTTATGATTTCCTGAATGATTAAAAATACTTTTGCTACATCAAGAATAATTTCACCAATATATTCTCTATGGATCATGAGCACTTTACTTTACACAAGTCTCTCTCGAGCATAATTTACTAGACACAATTCCTTTGTCTCTAATGCGGCCTTTAAACCCACAGTATTGATCTCTCATATACCTAAGGAGGGACGTTGTTCAACAATAATCTAAATATGTATTCTTTCTCAAACAATACATAATAAATAGATTTAATGGTCATTCAATCAACTGAAATAAATTAATTCTTTTCTCACAAAAAGTTCCATCAAAACCCTGGACAGAAAATTAACTAGAAACTTGTCTCCTGTATTCTTTGCTGCGTCATAGTTCTCAGCCGTGGGTATCCCCGTTTCTAGTTAGTTGGGCATAGTCAATATCAAACACAATAAAAAAGCGAGTAAATTAATATTAAAACATATATAAGCATGTCCAACATCACTATATCATGCAGTGAGATTGCATTTCTCTCAATCACTTCTCACTTGAATGTCATTTCATTACCAATTATATTAATACAGGTGTTCAATTCTAGTTCTACAATCTGTACCATCGTGTATATTTTGAAGTTTATTAGCTAGTAATAGATTACACAAGTCCTCACCTTACTTGACAACGTAGATATATTCTTGTAGTGCCAAGCATGTTGGATACTTTAATATCTCAATAAATCAACCATCTGTTGGTAATTAACTGATCAAGTATTCTTCTCTGCTTTCCAGGAAATCTACTGCTAGAATTCAGAGGGAGATAATAGATTGATGAAAGACTTTCTAGTGTCTGAAAAGCTCTTCTTGCCACATGCTAACACTCAAAAGATAGAAATTATTAGACCACCAGATCAAGAACAATTAGTTTGAACCATCTGGTAATACTAGAAGCTAATGCTGAAAATAACAATAGTTCCTGAAGAATTTTCAGTTAGAATAAATCTAGTCGGAAAAACGCGTCTGGTGATATCTTTTATTGATATCAGCATTCTGGGATCTTAAGCTATGCAATCTAGGCTTGAGTTGCCGATGAAATTGATCATCTTTTCATATGAATTTCTCTCTTGTGGCTCTCACATAAGCATTTCGCATGCCAACTAGAGTTATGTAGGATCATTGTTTAATCTGTAGAGAATATTAATTAATAGCTGCTGCAGTATCTTAAAACAAGTACAAAGCAAATCTTTATCACTAAATACAAGATTATATGCATGAATAACACGTCTTTGAAGTCACATGTGGACAGTTAACAGCTTGTTATTAATGATTGAATATTGAATGCCCTAGTAACCTGCGCCAGGACAGTATCGGGGTAATTGAAAATGACCTCATAATCACATGCAGTTTACCTCTAGGACATGTGCTCTTGAGAAGAAATGTAGAAAAGGACAAACCAAATTGGTAAGGCAGATATGTCAGGATGATCAGCTACTGAGTCATTATTATAGAAGGTAAAAAATCAATCATAATTTAATCATTGAGGACCGAAAAGAGAGATATTTCACAATGCTCGAAATAGAAAACCGCAGGTGAATGGAATTGTGAAAATAGCAAACGGTTACTGCTAGCTTCATCACCAAACTAGTACAGAATGAGGAAGATAGATCAGTTATTTGCACTTCTGAAGCTAGATATAGATACTTTTGTACATGGTTAAGAGGCAGTAGAAAGCGAACTGGTGACCTGGAACCACTAAGGTTTGAACTTCTGACGCTAATTTAAATTGAGGTATTTAATTAGCAACTAAACTATCTGTTGTGATGAGGCTCCCTGTAAAATTAAGTGGGTAAAACAATACTAAAAATAGATTTTTCTTTTTGGAATCAAACAGATATCAATCTTTACCACCTGTATCAACATTTATGCTCCTTCTCTACAAGGAATCAAATGACCATGTTCCTAATTGTTCATGCTTTCTCATGGTAAAATATAGATTAATATTTCTACATGGTGTAGTTACGCATGGTCCCAGGACAAAGACATGATTTGCTAAAGAGCTTGTGGAAGGTCAGGACTCCTGTCGAAAATATCATTTATTGGTACTTCAAAGTCTTCTCGAAACATTTCGATAACTGTCAAAACCCCATATTAAGTGACTCAGTATTGTGCTTGTATTACTCGGCAAGAGTTGCTGCAACTAATGAACCAAACAACAAGGGTCCCAACTTGTTTGGGACCAACTCACCATGTCCTTTAGTCTGAAGACCGAAAAGATACACTAGGAAAAAACAATAAATTTATCAAGTTGAAAAGAAATAATTAAGGAAGAAACTGATTCGACATTGGAGTACACTGTTTCAAGCTCATGGAAACTATGTGCTATGCCATAAATGTGTTGTTAATTGAAAAATTCATCTATCTTACAGCAACAAGTTGGGGTGCAAATAGAGCTTCTGCCACAATAATGTAAAGCAATAGAGTCCGCACTGTCATGCTTTGTTAGGGTGAAGTTTGGTCCCACACTGTTTGGATACTACTACAAATAAATCAAGCAACTCATCCAACCGATCCCTATATATAAAAGGATAAGTGATAACTCATTTGCCAAAACCATAAGCCTCATTCTTCACACTACATATCACTTAAAATTTTGTTTCCATTTCTTGCTGCACTCTTACCAGCTAAAAGTTGAATATAAGTTCATCGACATGAGGATTCATCTCAATACATTCTTTCAGCATGCCAAACACAATATTCTTCTCCGCCAATGCCAAACATCAACTACAACCACTTCATCAGCATCAGCAAAATTAGCAGATGTTCCAAAAGGTCACATGGCAGTATATGTGGGAGAGAGCCACAATAATAAGCATCGGTTCGTGGTTCCCATCTCTTCTTTGAAGCATCCTTTGTTTCAAGACTTGTTGAGGCATGCAGAAGAAGAATACAGATTTGATTATCCAACAGGGGGTATTACTATACCATGCAGTGAGACTGCATTTCTCAGTGTCACTTCTCACTTAAATGTCATACCAATTAACAAAGGAGGACTACAAGTCTAATTCTCCAAGTTTTACCACCAAGTATATTTTAGGCTAGAAGTTCACAAGTTAAAAGATTACAGCAGTCCCAGCTTTACCTAGTCATTGAACATATTTTATTTTAATATTACAGTTGCTTTTCTCCTGTTCTTTTCCAGCAACTTCACAATACACCACTTGCCTAATTAACATGCATGGACATCATTATAGCAGCAAGGCAGTGTGGAGTTTCTAGTTTCTTTATTTCAAGAGTCAATAACTGAAAGAGTGCACATGCCATTTACATTGACACAGGAAAGACATGAGAAGGAAGATAGACATAAATCATTTTGTAAGAACTTCACCCCAACTAGTTAAACATAGACCCAATAAAAATCCTATACATAGCCTAATTCTGCAGATGTAAACATTACTCAGCTATGTAGGCAAACACTACCTCTTTTGCTTCAATCTTGGGGGTGTCTCGAACTATTTGATGCATATAGTTATTTTTACTAAATAGTGTAAGTAACGGCTTTACGTTGCCATGCCATTTAAAATGCGATCTGGAACGAAAGTCCTGCAGAGTGAAAAGCTTGTAACCAAGCATTTGGACGTTGGAATCATGCACCATCAAAGGGAAAAGATATAACAGGAGTTCAAAAGTTAAAAAAGAGTATTTTAGACTCGCCAAATAGTGACTTCATCTCAAGGAATCTATTGATGCTAACAGAATGGTGCCTATTTTAAACTTGCTATATCATAGTCTGACTTGAACAAAACTGTCTTTTATGGGCCATCACTACTACAATCTCCTTAACTGGTTTTACAATTTAATGTATCCATGAATCGAAGCTTAAAAGTATTGATATTGTTCAAAAACTCCAAGCCAGTACATTAGAAAAATCTTCGAAGTAATAGAAGCCTATTTATAGTGAATTGTATGGAGGTCAGATGGTGTTTGCATGGTGATTTTGATAGTTGCATTTCCATCATCACTTAGTATTGTTATGAAAGTTTTCGTTGTATGACCAGCTATTCCCGAGGCATCAGTAATAGTATTAGAGAAAGCCATGAGATAACTTTATAGGAATGGGTGATGTTATTTAGCCACTTGACCACTTCAGGCTGATGCAAGATACTGCATTTTTTATTCAGATATATGATCAAAGCCATGTGAGGCTCCCCATCCCTCTCCCATCTCATGACTAGACCATAGCCGATAACAATAGCAGTAGTTAAACTAGCTCAACCACATACAACAAATTAAGGCATCAAGATCTGATGAAGATACACTGAAGAATATCTGTTTATTACAATTTTTAGTACAAAGCAAATCTTTATCTCTAAATACAAGATTAAATGATGAGTAACAGATCTTTAAAGTCACATGAGGACAGTTAACAACTTGTTATCAATGGTTGAATATTGAATGCATATTAGCAACCTGCACCAGAATAGTATCCGGATAAGTAAAACTGACCTCATAATCACATGTAGTTGTACCTATAGGACATGTACTCTAGAGAAGAAATGTAGAAAATGACATATCCAAATTTGTAGGGCAGATATGTCAGGTTGAACAATTAATAAGTCATTGTGACAGCAGGTAAACAATCACTCTTGATTTTAATAATTGAGGGACTAGGAGAGATATTTCACAATGCTTAAAATAGAAAATGCTGGTAAGAGGAATTATAAAATAAGCAGAGGAAACTGCTGGCTTAATCACCAATGTATATATATTCTGAAGCATTACTCAGATACTAGTAAAGATTGAGGAAAGACGGATCAGTGATTTGTATATGGATATTTTTGCACTTAGTAAAGAGCCTAACGGAAATCCAACTGGGCAGCAGTGATCTCTTCTGAGTAAAATGTCCCTTGGGAACGAATCCCCCTGTATAATTGAATGAACAAAAAAGATTGACTGAAAATGAAATTATTTCTTTTTTAAATTTTATGCCCCTTCTATAAAAGTCGTGTAATAACCATGTTCCTAACTGTTCCTGCTTTCTCATGTTAGTTTAACACTTTAGCAAATTTAGTTCATGAATTTTCAGCTTGGTGGGTTATGCATTGTCCCAGGACCAAGACAATCACTGTTTGAGTTGCTAAAGATGTTATGGAAGGTCAGTATTCTAGCCAATAATCTCATGTGGTTAACTTCTAAGTCTCGGAAATCTTTTGATAACTATCATAACCCCATATTAACTTATCAGTAATTGAGTACATGTATCTTCAGTTTTGAACACTGAAAATATAGAGTAGAAAAAACAATATATTATCAATAGAAAAGAAATATGGATCTACATAGAAGTACGCGGTTTTGAGCAGGAAACTATGTGCAATGCCATCAATGTATTGTTTAATCAAAAGAAAGTTCCTCTTATCTTACACCAGCAAGTTGGGGAGCAAACATAGCTCTCTTAGAGTGAATTTTGGTCCCACGCTGTCGCCCTGCTACTACAGATAAACCAACAATTTTTTCTGATGAATCCCTATATATAAAGTCAGAAAGCAAGTTTCTTTCTTCACACTACATATCTCTTGAACCTTGTTTTGAAGTTCTTGCAGCACTCTTAGCAGCTAAAAGTTGAAGAGAAGTTCATCAATCATGAGGAATCATCTCAAGACAATCTTTCATCATGCTAAACACAATATTCTTCCCCGGCAAGGATCAACAAAGTTATCAGATGTTCCCAAGGGTCACATGGCAGTTTATGTTGGAGAGAACAATAATAATAAGCATAGATTTGTGGTTCCCGTCTCTTGCTTGAATCATCCTTCATTTCAAGACTTGTTGAGGCATGCAGAGGAGGAATACCGATTTGATTATCCAAAGGGAGCCCTTACTATCCCATGTAGTGAGACTGCATTTCTATGTGTCACTTCTCACTTGAATGTCATTACCAATTTATAGTTCTTCAATCTGTACCATCATGTATATTTGTAGGTTAGAAGCTTACTCATAGATTACTGCAACCCTAACCTACAAGTGCAATTCTATGTGAAATTCAATATAACAATGCAAGAGTTGTTTATTTCACTAACCTCCGTTCCCTACTGTATATTGTGGTAGTAAAAATATTTCCTAATATTGAGAAACAACAGATATACAATTTCATGTATCATCTAGCAAATGTGGAGACAAGAAAAGAGTGAATAAACCATATACACTGACACAAGAAAGAGTGACAGAAAGAGCTATCTACAGTAAAACGAAAAACAGCCTCTTCAGTGAGGATCTAGCGCTTTTCTATTAGTTTTCCTCTGCAGAAAAATGTTTACATATATTACCCTTTGATTAACAGTAATTCACAATATGTTTAATCAAATCATTCATGTACAATCTTGTTAACCACTTGCAGAGGAATTGTAGTTTGATTATGCTAATCTATAATTATCTGATAAACTATGTTCCTCTATTATGAGAATATCTTAATTTTCTTCCAATCGCTAGAGATTATTCCGTTTCAGCAATTAATATCTATATTGATTATTACTCGGCAGGTTCTATAGAAATTACAGAATCCCTCCAACACACGCACCACCCCTCTCCAAGCTCTTCCTAGAAAGACACCCCTAAAATAAAACTGTTCCATTTATTTAGCTTAAAGAAGGCACAGCTTCTTCACCTTCTTCCATATTGCTTCTGCACAACTGTTAAAAAAGCAGTCATTCTCATACTTATGTTATAAAATCTCAAGCAATATAACAAGTAAAACTAACATAACCTAATACAAAAGTGTCCGATGCTTTATCTTAAAACTAGCTGAATCAAATCTGTTTAGCACTTGTTTGGTACAACAAATCTTCATTACTTAATACTGCAAGAGTAAATGCATGAATAACTTGTCTAAAAGAAGCCACAGCAATGAAAAACTTGTGACCAATGATTGATTAATTATTAGATGCATATAGAAATATGCACCAAATAGTACTCAGATTATCTAATATGTAATTTCATCTCTAGAACATGTCCTCTTGTTCAAGGGTAGAAAAAGACATAACCCAAATTGGTAGGGCAGATATGGAGGTCATAATAAACAACTATTATTGTGACAACAGGAAAGAATCAATCTTGATTGAATCATTGAGGGCCCAAAATATAGATATATCACAATTTTTGAAGTAAAGAACAGCTGGTGAATGGACTTGCTAAAAAAGTAATTTGAGGGCTGCTAATTGACAAAAGCAGTGATCTTTCCTATATTCATTTGCAACTAATCGACACAATCCTTTTTATTACAATGGTGTTCAGGACAGCTTTTGCAAATACTAATTGATAGAATATTACCAAGTGGAAGCAAATAGTAACTAATTAATGGACTGAGTTCCATCTATTCACCAAATCCATTGTGTCCCTCTCTGATCTTTCAGAAAATTCTTTACCTCCGTATATTTCCATAAGTCTCATTTACACTCCATCACAATTGGCTTATTAGTTCCTATATGAAATCCCATACTTAACCCATACCATAATTATGCTTCTGTATAGCTTACATTAATGAGTTGCTGCTGCAAATACAATGAAATTTGAGTAGCACCCGCTGAAATATGAACTTGCATTACAACCAAACAACCAGGGCCCGTATCTGTCTTATCCTACGTACTGAGTACATGTATCTTCGTCTCAAGACTGAAAAGATAGAGTAGCAAAAGCAATAAATTATTTTCATAAAAAGACTTTTGAGAAGGAAAGGATTGAGTCTACGTAGAGTACACGGTTATGAACCAAAAACTAAGTGCAACGTACATCAGAAATGTATTGTTAAATCCAACTAGCTTTATCCTGTCTTTGGCAGCTACAAGTTGGGGCGCAAAGAAAGCTCTCTAACACAATAATGTAACACGACTGAGTCCACTGCTGCGATACTAAAAACAAATCAAGTAACTTATCCAAGAGTCCAACCAATCCGATCCCTATATATATCAAAGTACTCATTTGCAGAATGCATAAGCTTATTTTTTTCACAACACATATATCACTTAAAGCTTGTTAAAGACAGAGAGGTTCATCTATCATGAGAATTCAACTCAAGACGCTCTTTCATCTTGCTAAACACAATATTCTTCTCCGGAAAACAACAAGTACAACCACTTCATCAGCATCAACAAAGTTAGCAAATGTTCCCAAGGGTCATATGACAGTTTATGTTGGAGAGAGCCACAGTAACAAGCATCCATTCGTGGTTCCTATCTCTTGTTTGAAGCATCCTATGTTTCAAGACTTGTTGAGGCACGCAGAGGAAGAATACAGATTTGATTACCCAATGGGGCACCTTACTATCCCGTGCAGTGAGACTGCATTTCTGTGTGTCACTTCTCACTTGAATGTCATTACCAATTAACAAAGGAGGAGAGGAATACAAGTCTAGTTATTCAATATGTACCACCAAGTATATTGTAGGTTAGAAGTTTACTACTTTATAGATTAGAGAAGTCCCCACTTTACAAAACATAAATGCAAAAGCACAAGAAAGAGAGAGCTATAGGCAGCAAATGGAAAAAAGGCAGTGATCTAGGATCAGGTGCTTTACTCTGTGATTTGCTCCTGCAGAAAATCTATAGAAAAGATCAAGTGCTTTACTCTGTGATTTGTATTAGCATACAGATGTTTTCAGTTTTATTTAGGATTAGTTAATTTAGTTTGAGTATATTTTGGTTCATTAGTTATATTCTGTTTTATTATTTAATTAGGATACTTTAGATGTCTTTAACTAGGTATCTATCTTTTCATTGTAAACTCTATTTAAAGAGTTGTTATGGTAATTAATAAACAAGCTTTTCATTAAATTTCTAAGGGTTTATATGGTATCAGAGCCCTATACGCTCTAACTAGAACGATCCAATTTTTTCTCTCGTTCCCATCAATCACGTGATTTAGTATCAATGGCCAACAACAACAATAACAATGGTGCAAATCCCAGAGTTATTAATGTTGACAACACAACAGGTGCCAATATCATTATCCAATTCAACCCTGCTTCTCAACTACCTATCAAACTAAGTGGTGGTCACAACTTCGCTACCTGGAAAGCTCAGTTCTCCATGCTTATGTATGGCTACAACCTCTTTAGCCATCTCGATGGGACCACTCTGGCTCCCTACCACACGATTGTGAATGGCGCTACTAATTTGGCATTCCTTACTTGGTTCCGTCAAGACCAACTCATCCAGAATGCTCTCATAACTTCTATCGAAGCCACTATTGCCTCCACTGTCGCAGCTGCAGCCTCATCCAAATCATCCTGGGATACACTGCACACTACATATGCAAACAGATCTCAAACCCGAATATTCAGCCTCCGTGATCAACTTGCTCGAATCATCAAGGACTCTCGTTCCATCACAAACTATCTTCAGACCATTCATTCTCTCTCAGATGAGTTAGCAACAGCTAGTGCCCTTGTATCAAACCCAGAACTCATAGTCAAAATACTTAGTGGTCTAGGTCCAGAGTTTAGTGAGATCTCTGCTGCAATTCGGGCACGTGATACTCCAGTCTTCTATGAAGAGCTGTTTGAAAAATTGCATGATCATGAACTCTTCCTTCGTCATGAAGATACTAAAAAATTGTCTAATCCTATCACTGCTGTAGTTGCTACTCCCACCAAATCCAACAACTATAATCGCAACAATCGCAGACAAAACAACAATTCTCAATATTGGCACCAGGATCCATGACAAACTACTCCACCACAGGGGCAGACCAACCCAAACACTATCACTCGCTGTCAACTCTATAACAGGATTGGTCACACAGCTGCTGTCTGTCTCTCAAAGTCCCACAATCACCTTGAAGCCAGAGCCAACTGTGTTGCTAGTTTCGCTACAACCACCAACCCCTGGATAGTCGACTCAGGAGCCACTCATCACATCACCATGGAACCATACAATCTCCAACCTTATCACGGTAACAAGGATGTGTCTATGGGTGATGGTAATAAAATCTCTATATCTCATACTGGTTCTACTCAATTAAATGTATCAAATAATATTTTTAAGCTAACCCACACGCTGTGTGCTCCAGCCATTAATCAAAAACTTCCCTTTGTCTCTAAATTTTGCTAAGATAATTTAAAATCCATTGAATTTTTTCCTTTTAACTTTGTTGTGAAGGATCTACAGACACGAAAACCGCTGGTGCACAGTCGACTCAAGAATGGACTATATGAGTGGCCTACCCTCCAACCCCAAGCCCACATGGCTAGCCCATCCACTCCGCTCACCATCTGGCATCGCCACTTAGGTCACCCACACTCTAGAATTCTTAGATTTATTTTAAATAAATCCTCGCTACCATTTAATGAGCGAGACACTTTCTTATTGTAATTCCTTATCAAATAAATCTCATCGACATTCATTTGCTCAATTATCTTTACATAGTACTAAACCGCTTCAAATTATTTTCAGCAATTTATGGGCCCTTCACCAGTCCTATCTCTTGACAAAAAGCTATATTATTTTTTTTTTATCATTATACGAAATACACTTGGATTTATACACTTAAGAACAAGAGTGAAGTCAAAGAAATCTTTCAAAAATTCCATCCTCTCATGGAAAAACATTTTAACACTAAAATTCTTTCACTTTATACCGATGGCGAGGGAGAGTACAAAGCCTTGACTCGTATCTCTTGCTCCACGGTATTGAACACATCTATAGCCCACCCTACACTCCTAAAAGAGTAGCACTCGCTGAAAGACGACATCGTCATATCATTGAAACAACTAAAACTCTTCTACATGAAGCGTCTCTATCATCCCAATTTTGGTCCTTCGCATGTCATCACTTCGTCACCCTCATCAACCGTCTGCCCGCCTCCAACCTAGAAAACTACTCACCATTTCAATGCCTATTTAACAAGTCACCTGACTATAGCTCCCTACAGACCTTTGGTTGCCTATGCTATCCTTGGCTCAGGCCTTATGCCAAAATCAAACTTGAACCAAAGTCGAACCCATATGTCTATCTTGGTTTCTCACTATCCCACCATATCACCAATGCTATGATCCAACTACCACTAAAGTGTACTTATCCCGCGATGTACGATTTGTTGAAAATATTTCTCCCTTCAACAATTTATTTCTCAATTTGATCATTACGCATCTAATTTAAATTAGGAAAACATCATGTTACCACAAGCCCCAACCAACTTACAAAACAATCCCACAATTACAGATTTACCCCTTCCCATAATCCCTAACTCTGCCCAAGAAAACCCACCAGTGCCGCCCACATTGTTGTCCCAATCCATGGAGAATTCAAACTCCAAGTCCTTATTTGATTATATTAATGATTCTAGGGTCCCCACTTCTTCTACTAGAAATAAAAGTCCCTCTCCTATTATATTTCTATGTTAGATTGCTGGTTTTGATGATGTCAACCCCATACAGGGACCTGATCCCTTGTGCCGATGTTGATACGAATTTGAACTGGGCGGGAAAAACTTTTACANCATGAAACCTTCAATGACCGTATCTCAGCCCTCTTACCCAAACTGTCCGGCCCTTAATGATGTCCCTGCTCTGTTTTCTCTCCCTCTCTAATCCCTGACTATTTTCCTCACGTATCTTACTCTTGTTTTTTCCATGTTGGTAGACAGTTCTTGTGTAATTCTCTTTTGTTGTGCTAAGTGATGATGTAATACTCACCTGACTGAATGAATTTGGTTGTTGCATTGTTCCTATTGTCTATTTTCCTGCTTTCCTTATTTTCATTCGTGTTAGCGTTGCCCTAGTGGCCATGAGTTAACTTATCTCTGCATTCTTGACTTGGTTTACTGTTTTTTCTTTTTTATGATGCCAAAGGGGGAATATACTAGACAGGGGGAAGGATCATAAGGAATGTAATGATAGTCAGGGGGAATTATGGTGATAGGGGGAATACTGTGAAGCCTGTTTTGTAAAATGTGCAAGGAAGGTTGTCATCATCAAAAAGGGAGAAATTGTTAGATTGCTGGTTTTGATGATGTCAACCCCATACAGGGACCTGATCCTTTGTACCGATGTTGACACAAATTTGAACTGGGCGGGAAAAACCTTTACAGTTGGAAAAGTGCTTTTTGGCAGTGAGTTGGTGAGAGCAGCAGGGTGCAGCAGTGCAGCAGCGAAGCATAGCAGCAGCCTAGGTCAAGTAGGTCATATGTACTTGACCAATGAGAGAGTTTTCTTGTTGGGGTGAATAATACTTTTTCCTTTTTCCCCTTGGACAACAAATATGTGGACAAACCCAACAACTCTCTCATTCAGAAAAATAGACCTTGACCTAAAGCTTATTCTTCTCTCTGAAAAAAGGCAGCCATTGTTTCCTCGTTTGAAAGCAAGGATCGAAGTTAATGAGCTCAAGTTTTGAGGCTTCCATCAAAAAAGAAGAAGTGCATTGTAATAGATAGAAAACTTTGTCATTTGTACAAGTTTGTTTTCTTATTTTCAAGGGTTGTTTTCTTATTTTCGTCGGCTAGAGTTA
>JACEIK010004800.1:92049-105183 GCA_018107945.1 Datura stramonium
CTCATGATTTATGCATGGTTATGTTTATGATACTTTGGCTCAAGTTATGTTTTATAAAGTTTCTCTTATGACTATGATTATGATTGGATTATGAATTATTTGAAAACCTTGAGCCCTTATGTTTACATTATGATATTTAATTCATGATCATGTTGTCCTACTCTTATAAACTCTTATGTATTTTAACTGTCCGCTTTTACTTGCCTTGAATACTTAGTACATTCTAAGTATTGACTACATACTCTATGTTGTATCGTTTCATGATAAAGATCTGAGGGATCAGTCTCAACTGCACCACTAGTCCTGCTTTCCCCTCAGTCCTATTTAGCTAGTGGTGGTGAGTCCTCATCCTTCGAGGACATTCAGTTTGATCATTGTTATGTTATTTCCATTATAGACATTTTTAGAGCTAGTTGGGGATGCTATCCCATCAGCTCATTAGTTATGTAGAGGCTTTTCGGACAGTATGTAGAATTATCAGCTTGTCAGTCATGGCTCTTTTTTAGACTGATATGTATGCAGACTACCGCTTAAACATGTTTTATATTGTCAGTTCCCACTTGTGTATGCTCTTAGCCGCTTTGTTCATGCCATGGGTCGACTTAGAGCCTCTCAGGGTTCTTTGTCTTGTGTCTCGTTATGGGCCTATGTTTGGGTCATGACAATTATTCTAATAAAAAAGTCACCCCATGTTTTTCTATAATTGCCTTCACAGATGATGACTTGTTATTAAGGTCTAAGCCACGTAACAGGCCTTTATTCGTTGTAGGTGATACTCGAGAATAACACCTCAATCACATATTAATTGATGATGGTTTGATAGTCAGCATCATGCCAAAATGGTGTTAAAGAGGCTTGGAATATCCATTGATGAATTTTGCAAAAGCAACCTGACAATGCAAGGTTTCAATCAAGGAGGATAAAGAGCTATAGTATGATTCACATAGGGTTTCCCATTGGTGACATGAAATCAAACACTTTGGTTCATGTTTGTGATGCTAAGACATCATACAACTTGCTTCTTGGATGACCTTGGATCCATGAAAATAGAGTGGTGACATCTACTTTGCATCATGCAAATGCAAATTGATACGAATGTCAATCTTTTCAGTGAGACGGAGTCATACTTTGCAGATGCAAATTTCTACTTAGATTCTTGTAACAAATAGGGAGAAACCTGCACCAGCTGACCCAACTGACATCGATTCAAAATAAGATAAGGAAGTTGAATGGGCCACTGTCGAGATGTCCAAGAATAGAATTGAAGATGTCCCAATTAAGGATTCCACATTTGAAGGAGACATGCAAACAAATATTGATAGGGAACATCTAGTTTTTCACTATACTCCATGTGAGCGCCAAAGAAAGGGACAACCCTTACTAGAGGAATGTACTCATCAACTTCATGTTCTAAAGAAAGAAATGAGTGATAAAGAATTCCAAGATTTAAATGAGAATATGAATGTTCCAGTTGCACAAGTCCTATCTATAACCTTTGAGTCTACTAGAAGCAATACCCCAATCGATAAGATAAAAGGGCACTTTGATAATAAGGTCTTCACACTGCTTGAAAAATCAAGTTATGACTTCTCTGATCTACTAAGACTACGAGAAATCAAAGATGAAGTCATCGAGGGAAAGATACATAGGCTTATAGAGTTTCAAATGAATTTGTAACACCTCCAAAGTTTTCTAAGACTAGATTCGGGAAGTTAACTATGTTCAGTAGAAAACTCTGCAATCTTCTCCTAATATGACTGGTGGTACGGGTCATAGTAAGTTGTTGCGGGTCGTAGGAAGAATCGTGATAGAGTTCAGAGGCTCATCCCCCATACCAAGAGTCCATACCACGAGTCATGGTTTGGTTGTATGACTAGTGTTCACGGAGTCATAACATGCTATCGGGTTACCAGGTGTTGGTCATATGAGTGATTGTACAACTCGTAGTAGGGAACTATGAATCGTGGTAGGTATCCACGGAAATAATTATAGAGTTGGAGAAATTGGACTGGCTAGCCACGAGAGGAAACTACGAGTCAGAGGTTGATGGTACGACTCGTGGTATGAGTCATGGTGACTGGTGGTAGGTATTTTCCAAATGAATTATTAAGAGCATTTTCATAATTTTTGAGCTTATAACTTTCTAATGATGTTGTTTTAATCCCTGAAAGGAGTGTTTTAAGAAAGCTTGGTGTATTCTAAGCCATTAGACTCTCGTGCATTCAAGATAGTGAGATTGCCCTACAAGATCAAGCTAGAATTCTCCCCAAATTCTTACCCAATTCTCTTGGGCTTTCAAAGATAGTTTGGAAATCAGCTTACCCAGGTATATATGGGCTATGAATGAGGGTTTGTTTCCACCCTCATGCCCAAAGTTCTTATCAAGTTCATGCATTCAAGTATTTAATCAAGTGAATTGATTTATAGGGTTTTAACCCAATTTTATGAAATTCTCTATGATATATTTATGGGTATAATCCCCTCATGATCTAAAGTATGTTTTAAAGTCTAATCACAAATTTTATCGCAATTTGATTATAAATTCATGATTTCAAGTTATTAGAAATTATGCCCTATTATGCAAGTTTTATGAAAAAGTCAAGCTTATGATCTTCGAACAATTAGACAACATAGGTATATTTATACATGTTTGGGACCTCTCAAGAGAGTTTTCCCTTTCCCCAAGGGGCCTCAGCTTGATATCGATATCATGGTTTAGCATCCTTTGCCCTAGAAAGATTTTGGATGACTCCGCCCACTTGAGTGTGATATTTGGGGCATCACGTAAGCTCTATCATGATGGTGTCAGTTATGATGAGTCTCGCATTGTTCCTCATTATTTTAGTTACTCACGTTCATCATATTTGACCCAATGATCAGTTTATGAGCTTTTACTTATGATTTTAGCTATGACAAGTCATATGATTTCTATTTCTAAATCTTGGGTCACTATGTTCAGTTATGATAACCAGCTTATGACTATGTATGTCTCAGGTACAATTTTCAACATGCATTCCTTACTCTTATGATATATTTTATTTATATTTATATGCATGATTTTAATTAATATTTACTAAGCATATTTTACATGACGTCCATACTTAGTATATTCAAAATTTTAACCACATACTCTATGCTATATTATTTCATGATATAGATTCAAGTGATCCAGCTCAATCTAGTCGATAGTTCGCTTCCATCTCATCCCAATTTAGCCCTGTTTTGTGTGAGTCCGAATCATCCGAGGATATTTATCAATTCAGTTTTATTTTTTAGTTTTGTTTCAGTCTTGGATATAGATGGGGGGCTTGTCCCAGCATATCATCACATAGTAGAGGCTTTTCAGACATAGACTAGTATGTTCAGTTTTTAGATTCATTGTTGTGATGTTATTGTCCGATATACGTTATGTTATTTAAGTTATCAGTTTCCACTTTAGTTTATGCCCTTGAGTTGCTATGCACATGCCATGGGTTGACTTGGAGCCATCAGCTGCTCTAGGTTCTATGTCTCAATCCGGGGTCCCAGCTTGGGTCATGACAAACTATGTATTAGATCAAAGGTTTAGGTGTGTCCTAGGGTTTCTGAAAGACGTGTTAAGTAGAGTCTTTTCCATGGGTGTGAAGCGCGCCACACTTATGGGGAAGAGNGTAGAGTCTTTTCCATGGGTGTGAAGCGCGCCACACTTATGGGGAAGAGGCTACAAGATGTTTTTGAAAAATTTTCCTACCTTCATGTTCTATGTCGTGCGATGAAGTATCTCTCTATTGCTCTAACTCGTGCTATACGTGTTTGTAGAAATATGCCTCCACACCGAGTTAATGGTAGAAAAAATGGCAGCGGGAATGGCCATGATAATGATAATGTAAATGGGCATCAGTAAGTCCCACCAGCACCAGCGGATCCTTTTCCTTAGCAGGTCACTCATGCCAAGTTCAGAGAAGCATTTTAGATGTTGGCATAGGACATGACCGCTTAGGTCAACTAGCAGGCAGTGGCCCATGTTCCCCAGAATGGGAACGCAGTAGCGGCAACAGTGAGAGACATTTTTCAAGATGAATCCACCTGAATTTCTGGGGTCGAAAATGGATGAGGACTCGCATGAGTTCCTTGAGGAGGTGCAGAAGATCACCCAGATTGTGGGGGTGATTGGAGAGAAGAGTGTAGATTAGCCTCCTATTAGCTGAAGAGGGTTACTTACATATGGTTTCACCAGTGGAAGGATAGCAGGGGAGTTGGAGAAACCCCGTGAGTTGGGTTGAGCTCATGAATGCTTTCTTGAATATGTTTTTCCCTAGAGAATTGAGGGAGGCAAAGGTGGTAGAGTTCGTCAACTTAAAGCAGAACCACATGATAGTTAAAGAGTATGCCTTGGATTTTATCCAGATGTCCGAGTATTCACCAGAGATGGTCGTCGATCCTAGGGCTCGTGTGAGAAGATTTGTGAATGGAGTGAAAGATTCCTTGATCAAGGAGTGAAAGACCACCATGCTGATCAATGACAGAGAGTTCTCGTGGTTGGTAATATACGCCCAACAGATAGAGGAGGAGCAGATGAAAGAGAAGGAGAGAGAGGCCAAGAGGGCTAAGATCAAGAGTTATGGACAGTTCCAGTAGAGGTTAGGTGGTGGAAATTGCCCTAAATCCCACTAGAGGTGATCAACCAGCTCCATCATAAGCCAGTGTTCCATCCAGAGCTAGACATGATTAGAGGGGTAGAGCATCAGGCTCCAGAGTTTAGGGGAGCATGTCAAGAGAGCCCAGCATTTCAGCTTGTGGGAGATGTAGTAGGAAGCACACCGGAGAGTGCTTGTGCTTTAGGTGTGGGAAGCCTGGACACATGCTTAGAGATTGCCCTTTATCCAAATAGGGACATGGTAGAGGTCGTGACCCAGCCACCAGTTCGGCAGCTCGACTAGCATGTTCAGCTTAGCTGGGTGCATCCACTAGTGCAGGTGGTGGCCAGTGTCAAAACAAATTCTATGCACTATCATCTCGTCAGGAGCAGGAGGTCTCTCTAGCTATGATCACTGGTATGTTACGAGTATTTCATCTTGATGTGTATGCATTGTTAGATCCAGGGGATACCTTATCTATTTTCACTCCTTATATTGTTGTTAGTTCCAGAGTCAGTCCCGAAATCCTATGAGAACCCTTCTTAGTCTCTACTCCAGTCGATGAGTATTAACACTCAAAATACACTCCTTGTTTAGAGAGAATATAAGCGATCATTGTATCAAATCAAATAACCCGATAGGTGTCGAGGTGGAATCCCATAGAGAATAGAGAATAATTTACACAAAAGTTGTTTAGTAAATTGAATTGATTTGCATCCAAGCAATGAAGACGTAAAAGAAAATTTTTGGGGAAGTGAATGCAATAATGTTGTGGACTCAAAAATCAGCTAATCAAGATGTTACACCCCGTAACTTTCTATCATTTAACTTACACGTGCAGACATATGTTGAGAATTTTGAAGTAGGATGCATGTGAGGAAGGCCTCAGGGAATGAAAGTACAAGCACGTTGTCGACCCAGCAGGAGGCCGAGGCCGGAGGCTGGGCGCAATGCCGCGCAGCTCGACCAGCGCCATGGCTGGCGCGGCCTGGCGTGATGGGCGGCACGCCGCGCCCCTAGCAACCGCCTCAAGCCTATATAAAGATGTCAAGTTCAATCCTAATTCATTTAGACATTTCCCTAAATATAGACCTCGGCTATACGATATTTCCCTTCAACTTTTCATCCGAGTTTCATCAAATTACATCGTTAAACTCCACTCAAATGCAAATTCTTCTTTGATAGCAATTTTCGGGCCTACGAAAAACGTCCCTATAGTGTTATTTCTTAAAATCTCACCCATATTTTCAGAGTCTTTCGAGTAAAAATTTTTGAAATTACTTCTAATTGAGTCCTAAGTGACTACAAGTGATAGGTAAGCATTTCTACCTTCTGAACTCTTGAGAATTTGTAAGCTTTCGGCTGAATTGGATAAATTTTGAATTGTATTTAATATGCGTAGAGATTATTGTTATTTTTCGATTCCTAGCATTGAAAACAACTTTATTCTCTCAGTGTAAGGGTTGAAAATTATAGGAATTACCAGCTTTAGGTTGGAACTTTCCGGGTGAACGAATATTGACAATTGAGGTACGTTAAGGCTAACTCCTCTTCGAAAGTTACTCTTGTTGTTTAGCTGACACAATCAATACCTTGTAGTAGCTTGTGCTTATAGTTTTGTGGTGAGCTGCTACGAGAGGAATTGAGGTTATACTATAGTATCCCTTGTTGGGAAGCTTGTATTCAGTTTTGATTGTCTCTAGAGGTGACGAAGGGATTCCCTATTCAGTTATTTGCTGGTTAAGAAAACTAGTAAGAGCTTTATTACCACACTGAGGCCACAGGGGCCTAAGGGTAGTTGTTAGCATACCTTGCTAAATTAGGCAGCGTAAGGCATAGTTAGGTGATACAATATATTGTTCTACACTTATACATATACAGTAGAGCTCTCTTACAAACCAGTGGAGTATCTTGACACATACAGGACTAGGATCATGATAGAATGAACTGATCTCCCCGCCAGTGGAACCAGGATTGCCAAATGGACTGGGTGGTAGTTTTCTAGGTAAACTACCTACTGTTAGAGATCGTAAAGCTTCTTTCCACTTTTAGATGCAGTTACAGGAGCCCAGATGGTTCAGGTACAGTTACAGGAGCCCAGATGGTTCAGATACATTTACAGGAAGCCAGATGTCTTAGATATAGTTACAAGAGCCTAGATGGCTCAGATATAGTTATAGGATCCCACATGGCACAGATATTGTAATAGGAGCCCAGATGGCTCAGATACAGTTACAGGAGCCCAGATGACACGGATATAGCCACAGGATCCCAGATGGCTCAACACAGGCACAAATCCCATAAGGCTCAATTACAGCTTCAGAGGCCAAGTATACCACAGTTACAGCTTGCCTGCCTGCCTATAGTGGTATAGATAGGAAGAGTATGGATTGGTTGTACTTAACGGGGCTTATAGGGGCCCAGGTAGGTTATTGTATGTTGTTTGTACCTTCTCGACTTATGAGGGCTAGGTTAGGTTCTTATTTGTACATTACCTGGTAGTTATAGTCTATATTGTGAGATTATGTAGGTTAACTTCTGGCCCTTATTACTAATTATGTCCAGTTCCTTATCAACTTTCATTCAGTCATTAATTATTTCCTTACATATTTGATACATATTATACTAACGCCCACGCATGGGGCATTGCGTACTTGCCTGCAGTTCCAGACAAACAGGGCTCGAGACCGTCTCAATAGCTATTCAAATCTAGTAGATTGGATATCTCCTTACTTCCGGAGTTTCCAGACGTTTAAGGTTTGATTATCTTTTATTGTATAGTTTTAGGTAGGATGGAGCCCTGTCCCTACCAATATTCTACTTTGCTGCTGTTAGGTTAGCTGATTTACTGCAGATGTTGTGTGGTGGCCTTTTCCGCCCAGGGCTGTGTTTACAGTCGAGATATAGCTATTCGTTTTCTTGATTATGTGTTGTTGGCATACATCAGAAATGTAGATGTCCATCCAGGTTATCTTAGAGTCCATTGTGGCACGAGGTGCCAGTTATGCCCCCAAGGTGGGGCATCAGAGTAACGTCGTATCCTAGGGAGTCTGCAAGCCATGTCTAGTGGAGTCTTGATTATAAATGTGTTGTCCACCACATTTTATAAGCAAGAAGCTACGAGGCATGATAGTATGGTTACCCCTTCTTCTACTCAGATCGTGCTATAAATTCGAGTTATTTAGGTTTGAGCCCCTAAGTTTTTGTTGTTATGCTTGTCTACAGAGATGTTGGACATAAGGCAGAGTACAACCAGTTGTGAGTTAGACACTACAGCAGGAGAGGGTACCAGTAGGGTTCCACAGTTGGGGACAGCCCAGCTTGAGGACAAGAGAGAGACATCCTCTCGGTCTTCCCAGCATCCCCCAGGGCACAAGGAACCTTCGAGGGTAATAAAATCATCGAACTCACTTCCAATGCAGTATGTAAGCCTGGGATGTTAGAAGTGCAGTATGTATGTTGGTTTAGATGATGACTTCCCAGTGTCAGCCTCAGCCAGTAGTACCAGCTATTGTCGAGCCTATTGAGGGACCTGGGAGTTTGAGAGTCCACGAGTTCCTTGCCCAGAGTCCTCTGCAATTTATAGGAAAAAACTATAGAGAGGACCCTTAAAAACTTCATAGATCAACTACAGAGGATATTCAAGGTTATCCATGCCTCCTCCACAGAATTAGTTGAGTTAACAGTATTCCGATTATGAGAGATAGCAGTTTTGTGGTATGAAAGTTGGGAAACAACAAAAGGCAGAGATGCACCTCCACCTTCACGGGCTAGCTTCTCTAAAGCCTTCATAGACCACTATTTGCCCCGAGAGATCCGGCAGGACAGAGTAGAGCAGTTCTTATATTTGGAGCAGGGCAGAATGAGCGTCAGAGATTATGCATTGAGATTTGATTCCTTGGACATATATGTGCCAATATTTGTTGATACTATGCTAGCCAGGGTACATCGATTTATTATGAGGCTTGTACCAGAGTATGTGAAAACTTGTACCACAGAAACATTACGAGAGGATATGGATATCTCACAGATTTATGCCTTTGCTCCGAACGTAGAGGGAATTGGGCAGCGTGAGTGTGTGATTTACAGGGTAGATCAGGAGCAGCATTGGAGGGCTAGACCTGCCGACTTCCAAGTAGAATTTCAGGGTGGGCCCAGGCCTCATTTATCAGGTAGGACACCTAGGCCCCCATTTCAGCAACAGCAGGGCAGCAGATCAGATCATCATGGACAGTCAGGTCCCGGTGAGAGTTCATGAGCGTTAAGCTCACAGCAGCAGAGGGGTCTAGATCAGATGAGACCAGCTATACCACATTGTAGTACCTGTAATAGGCGACATCCGGGGAGATGCAGATATGGCTCCACCACCTGTTATTCTTGTGGAAAGGAGGAAAACATGATGAGGGATTGTCCGACTAGATTCCAGGGTGATTGGGACCAACAGAATAGGTCTTCAGCAGGTTCATATGCCCCAGCACCTTCTGTAGGGCACAGACCCTCAGCTCCAATAGGTAGAGGCAGAGGTAGATCAGGGGCATCCAGTTCTGGCAGTGGGTCATATCATACTTACGCATTAACAGGGAGACAAGACTCTGAGGCATTTCCAGATGTTGTGACAGGTACATTGAATATCTGCTCCCATTTAGTTAATTGTTTGATAGATCCAGGTTCTACCTTGTCGTATGTTGCCCTGTTAGTGGCACGAAAGTTTGATATAGTACCAGAATTACTTCAGTGATTATTTTTTATGTTTAAAACTATTGGAGAATCTATAATCGCCACAAGGGTTTATCGAGGTTGTATGGTAGAAATTATTGGCCGCCAAACTTCTGTAGACCTAGTAGAGATGGAAATGATTGATTTTTATATAATCATTGGCATGGATTGGCTAGCGCCATGTTATGCCAATGTTGAGTGCTGGACAAAGATTGTCATATTTCACTTCCCAGGAGAAGTAGTACGGGAATAGAAAGGAGATGCACCTACACCGAAGGGTAAGTTTATATCCTATCTTCAGGCAAGAAAGTTGATTGCAAAGTGTTGTACCTACTATATTGTCAGGGCTCGGGATGTACAGGCGGAACCCCCGACTCTTCAATCTATTCTGGTGGTTAGTGAGTTCCCAGATGTATTTTCAAAAGAGCTTCCTGGTATTCCCCCAGAACGGGAAATTGACTTCCCCATGGACACACTAATGGATACACAACCCACACCTATTCCTCCGTATAGAATGGCCCCTGCCGAGTTGAAAGAATTGAGGGATCAGTTGAAAGACATGTTAGATAAAGGCTTCATTATTCCTAGTGCTTCATCGTGGGGTGCTCCAATCCCATTTGTGAAAGAGAAAGATGGCTCGTTGCGAGTGTGTATAAATTATCGATAGCTAAATAAAGTTACTGCCAAAAATAGGTATCCTTTACCGAGAATACACGACTTGTTTGATCAGTTGCAAGGGGTGAAATACTTCTCAAAGATTGACTTAAGGTTAGGGTACCATCAGGTAAAGTTTAGGGAGAAGGATATTACAAAAATGGCGTTCAAAACCAGATATGGACATTTTGAATTCCTTGTTATGTCTTTTGGGTTGACAAATGCCCTAGCTGTATTTATGGATTTGATGAACAGCATATTCAAGCCATACCAAGATTTGTTCGTGATAGTGTTCATTGATGACATTTTGGTATACTCACGTTCAGAAGCTGAACATAGAAATCATATGTGAACAGTACTCCAAATCCTCAAAGATCACAAATTGTATGTGAAGTTTTTGAAATGTGAGTTATGGTTAAGTTCTATGGCTTTCTTGGGCCATATTGTATCAGATGCAGGCATTTAGGTGGATTCACAGAAAATTGAGGTTGTAAAAACTTAGCCAAGACCCACAACCCCAACTGAGGTTCATAGTTTCCTGGGATTAGCTGGGTATTACAAAAGGTTTGTGGAAGAATTCTCTACCCTCTCAGCACCATTAACAAAGCTAACTCAGAAAGAAGCTAAGTTTCAGTGGACTGAGGCTATTGAATAGAGTTTTCGGGAATTGAAAAACAAGATGACTTTTTCACAAGTATTAGCTTTGCCAGAGGGTTCAAAGGGCAACAATGTGTATTGTGATGCTTCAGGTAGTGGGTTACGATGTGTTCTGATGCAACATGGTAAAGTAATTGCCTGTGCTTCGAGGCAACTGAGGAAACACAAGATGAACTATCCGAATCATGATTTAGAATTAGCTGAAGTTATTCATGCTCTGAAAATTTGGAGGCATTACTTATATGGTGTTCATGTAGACATCTTCACTGATCACAAAAGTCTCTAGTATATTTTTACGTAGAAAGAGTTGAATTTGCGAAGACGTCATTGGTTAGAGTTATTGAAAACTTCGACCTCAACATTCTATATCTTCCAAGAAAAGCAAATATTGTTGTTGATGCCCTCAGTCGCAGATCCATGGGTAGTTTAGCATACTTAAGGCTAGAGCAGCGGGGAATAGCTCGAGAGATGCACCAGTTAGCCAATCTAGTATTCTGAGTGATAGATTTAGAGGATAGCAGGGTCGTGATTCAAAATACAACAATGTCGTCTCTAGTTGTGGAAGTAAAGGAGCGACCGTACGAGAACCCTAGCATAGTGCAGCTTAGAGACAAGGTTCAGCAGGATGAACTAGCAGCCTTTGAATTAACATGAGATGGTGTCTTGAGATTCAGAGGTCGACTCTACATTCTAGATATAGCAGGCTTCGCCAGCAGATTATAACAGAGGTACATTATTCTCTCTACACTCTTCATTCGGGTTTGATGAAGATGTACAATGATATAAAGGAGATATATTGGTGGCCTGGAATGAAAAAAAGTGTAGCTGAGTTTGTAGCATAGTGTCCTAATTGCTAGAAGGTAAAAGCTAAACATTAGAAACCTGGTGGACTGACTCAAGAGATAGTCGTGCCTATGTGGAAATGGGAAGAAATCAATATGGATTTTATTATAGGGTTACCTCGCACCAGACGTAAATTTGATTCTATCTGAGTCATTGTCGACAGGTTGACGAAATCAGCTCATTTATTGCCAGTCAGAACTATATTTTTAGCTTAAGATTATGTTGAGTTGTATATTAAAGAGATAGTCCGATTTCATGTTGTTCCAGTGTCGATCATTTCTAACAAAGGGGCCTAGTTTACAGCTAGGTTTTAAAAGTCATTTCAAAAAGGTTTGGGGACGCAGGTAAATTTGAGTACATCTTTTCATCTCCAGATAGATGGACAGGTAGAGCGCACTATTCAGATGCTCGAAGACATGTTATAGGTGTGTGTGCTAGATTTTAGAGGAAGTTGGGACAAACACCTACCTCTTATTGAGTTTGTGTACAATAACATCTATCATTCCGCTATTCAGATGGCGCCTTATGAAGCTTTGCATGGGAAGAAATATAGGTCTCCCATATGATGGTTTGAAGTAGGCGAGTCAAGGCTGATTGGACCAGACATGATACTTCAGTCAGAAGAGAAAGTTAAACTCATTAGATCACATTTATTAACAACCCAAAGTCGTCAGAAATCCTATTCCGATGTACGACACAGAGATTTAGATTTGATATCAATGACTGGGTATTCTTGAAAGTTTCTCCAACAAAGGGAATCATGAGATTTGGTAAGAAGGGAAAGCTTATCCCTAGATTCATTGTGCCATACCGGAATCTCTAGAATATAGGCTAAGTGGCTTATGAGTTAGAATTTCCTTCGAGGCTAGAATCTTTTCATCCAGTCTTTCATGTATCGATGTTATAAAAGTTCATAGGAGATTCCTCTCAAATTGTTCTAATTGAGGACATCCAGATTACGTAAGAACTTCCGTACAAGGAAACTCCAATAGTTATATTAGACCGGCAGGTCCGCAGATTAACAACCCAAGATGTATCCTCCGTTAAAGTCTTATGGAGGAATCGAAATGTAGAAGAGATAACTTGGGAAGCCGAGCATGACATGAGGTCGAGATATCCTCACTTGTTTCAGTAATGACAGTATACAGACTTGGACAGTCACTGTTGTGAGGTAGTTCTCAAATGATATACGATTGTTTTGTTATTAGTATTTTCAGTTTCTTATATATATGTGGTAGAATTACATTATTCAGTTGGTTGTAGCAGCATGTGAGATGCCTATGTTGGAATATTTTGTGTTTAAAGTTTTCGAATAGTCTTTATTACAGAGGAGACTCTGCTGAAATTTTTCTGGAATGGCTAAAATAGTTGAGTCTCTTAATCCAAGATTACATTCGATGACTAATGTTCCTAGGGGGGATGATATTACACCCTGTAAGTTTCTATCATTTAATGTGCGGACGTATGTTGAGAGTTTTGGAGTATGACGCATGCGAGGAAGGGCTCGGGGAATGAACGTACAAGCACGTTGTTGAGTGAGCATGAAGCTGTTCGGCTGTCTGGATGACTACACGCAAGTGCACGTGGTCGAACAAGTAGTAAGTGGCTCAAGTAAGCCAAGTATCAATCCCACAGGGACTAGACTACG
>JACEIK010004801.1:73243-96368 GCA_018107945.1 Datura stramonium
GGGTATAGATTCTTGCTACTGTTGCCTTTTGGAATATATTTGTCACCAGACACTTTTAGCAAATCTCTGCTCGTTATACTTCATAGTTCAACTTCTCAAGACTATGAAGATCTGACGAGCCTGTCCTAATAGCTCTGTAGTGCCCGTGGATATTGTAAACTAGTCATTTAGTGAAGCGGGAACTAACTTTATTCATTTCCACTCTTTGATGCATTCTCTTAATGTTATGTTAGGGTTCAAACAGTACTTTGTTTTACTCCAGTTTTAATGCGTCTTCAATGAGAAAATGCGCAGTGATGTTGATCTATAACACCCATAAATCATGTTTACTCCATTTGTTAATGGCTCTTCAACAAGCAAAGGTGCACTCGTGTTAATTTGTTTTCCCCTACTGATGTTGGCTTGGTTACACCCTTAAATCATCTACTGTGTTTAGAAATTTATTCTTTAGATTTTTGGGGAAGACATGACATTGTGAGACAAGAAAATCGTCTAAAAGAACATCTCACATTAAGTTTCTTTTATCGTCTTTTTATTGCAATTACCCGGTTATAGAACATCCCACATCGTTTTGTTGCAGCAAACGAGTAGTTCCCAATGTTATGCTTCTACTTTATTTCCAGGTGGAATGTGCTCGGAATGAAAGAATTCGGATGCAGAGTTCACAAGATCATTTAACAAGTTGATATATGTATTTTGGGTTGAAGAAGTGTTCCATTCTTCAAGAAATAGATGACATGTTACAAAATCTTAGTACCTTCAATTGATGTGCCTTTGAATCTATATATGCAAAAAGCTAGCTTGTATTGGGAAAAAAAAGGGATACTTGATAAATTCCATATGTAGTCAGGTACCATATATACATATTTTACATGGATATATAGATTCATTTGGTTCTTTTTATTCTTGCTCGAGCTGGATGATTAAAAATTATTATGTTCAGTTCCCTCGGGGGATGGATGTATAAGAAACAATACAGTATAGCTACCACATAATAGATATGGTGCCTCATCATATACCTTGAGGAGAGATTCATCTAATCATGTGCCACATCTCATCATGAAATATGAAAATGAAAGGGATTTTCAATACTTAATAAGTATTATTGACTCTCTCACTCAAATTTTTGGGACAATTTTATAAAAAATTAATGCAACCATCATCTGACATATAATGGTAATTAATTATTTGAATCATGCTCTTCTATCAGTTGAAATGAAATATAAAATGTAATATGATCATGATATAAACATTTATATCAATACATGATTTTAATGAAAATCATACCAAATCATTTCAATGAAATTCAATTGTTGAAACTACTTTTGGCTCTTTAGACCTAAATATAACAGTCTTTATATATATATAGTTCTCATGATGACAATCGAAATTTATCCAAAGTCAATCTCGATTAATATAAGTAATTTCTAACATATTTGATATACCAAAATAGATTAATAGCCTATTAGCCTAAAAGGATTTATTTATATCAAACCACGATGTTCATACCCAAATCAATCCATTTGAACAAAATCAAACATAAAACTTTTTCTCAAGTATATTGAAGTGTTTTATCAAATGTGGATTTAAAGTAAGTATTCAACAAGTGCTATTTCAAATCATCAAACTCTTAAAAACATGAATACCCATAAATATAAATCATTCAAATCAACTAGCATATTCTATTCAATACTCTTTCAAAATGTGTTGCAGAATGATCTAGAAAGCAATTGCTATTGATACAGTTTGCTTCCTTAACTCAATTAATAGGACCTCTAGAGAAAGAAAAGAATTTCCTAGTTCTTTGACCCGAATGGGAATTCTTTGACGACTTGATGAAGGCCATGACTTTAACGAGTGCATGTGCAGAGGCGGAGACAGAGTTGCCCCTCTTTCGATCATGCCTATCCAGATTTGAGCATGCTACGTGTCATCGGGCCAGTGCGATCACCTTCAACGGACGCAACAGCACTTGAGGCCATCACAACAGTTGGCTCCAGAGTCTGCAGATATGATATCAAAAATATTTGAAATATTTATTCAAATCACATTTCATGTCTTTAAATTTAACATATGTTTTCATAAACTTTTAACATTCATTTCAAGTGTCATTTTATCAAGAAGTTTTTGAGACAATTTTTTTTGTAAAATAACATGACACTTCATATGCAACATAACCTTTAGACCTGGAGTCATACGCACCCGTTTATTCCCGTAAGCACGAAAACACATTTACAAACAAACTCATGTGTTATTTTAAATCATACGTTTGAATAAAATCATCTAAGACGAGTAAGCCATAACTTACCTCGGCCCGAGCTCCAAATTCTCATCTGAAGCTCTAAAGTTCTTAACACATTCAATGTATGCTCCAATATATTCGAATGTAGTCAAACTACATATACAACATGCATGTATTCATCGTTAACAACTCATAACCAATCGAGTTAACTCATTCGAGTATTTAACATTTAGGCTCATAGTCAACTGAATTTTTAATTATCCGATTAAGATAAATTTTTGACTCCGACTTTAATTTGTTCAACAATTAAGTTATCAATTCTATTGGAGCAATTGGAAACTCAAACAATTTTATTTATATCAAGGCATTATTGATCATCCTTTTCTTCATTCAAGATACCATTTTAAAGATCCACCTATAAGTTTCATTATACGGGGGAAATGGAATGAGGGCACATGGCACCATCGACAAGCTCTGAGCAAGGCTCCGAGACCGCGAGAGGTAAGAATTTCGAGGGACGATTTTCTTTGAGATTATGATGGTGGAGTTGTCATCTCATTCAGGATAAGGATCGAAGAATCATCGCCCCCGATGACATGGAGAAAATATAAACAGGGGATAAGAGTGTCAAACGATTTAGGTGCGTAGACGAGCTTGTACGAGTCTAAGCCAGGAGGGGATATTAGCTAGCACCTTCCAATGGATTGGACGCGTGGCATAAGAATACAAGGTGCAGTACTTTAGGGCTTTGTTGGTGTTTCCCTATCGGCTTATGCCTTAATTCTGGGACCTATAAATAGTCGATCCTCCTATTTTGGAAAGAGATTCAAACTCGATTTTCTCTCAAGTAAATATATTGGCAATACACTTTTTTTAGGCTCCAAAAATTTTCTTTATACTATCTTGAACTTGATTAAGTTATCTTGAGTGGCTAATCTCGAGACAGAGGTTAAGATCTCGGGCACGCTCATAGTTGTTTCGAATACGCCCAGATTTGTTCTTTTTATTTTATCTCGCTTGTTCACGTTGTGCTCTAGTTGTTTTCATCACCTGTTAATAACCAACTACTATTAAATCGGATCTAAAACATTGTTGAATCGTAACGCATGTTCTTGACCCGCTACAAATTTAACTGTACTGATTTCAAGTAAATAGTTTGGCGCCCACCGCGGGGCCAGAGGAACCGTGTGAGGTTAACTTTATCTTTTTCTTGCTATCTTGGTTGTGCCTTACTTTGTAGAAAACAACTTATGGCTAACAACAAAGACCGAGTTGTGTCGACCGAGGTTAAGGGGATTAAGGTCCCAATTTCGAGGGAGGAAGAGGCATTTTTTAGCCACAAGAAAAAGCCCGCGAGGATTGGAATCCTGTCAACGAAGACGTAATCTTTGGAGAACGGGACTTACACCAACTGGAGGGCCCTCATAACCACGCTCTGGTAATCTCTTTATGTATTGATAACTGTAATGTGAAGCGTGTGTTGGTTGATCCAGGCAGTTCGACGAACATTATGCATGAGCGAGTCCTCGAGCAGATGGTATCGACAACCCCCATGACCTCATCAACAAAGATGTTTGCTAGTTTCAACATGGCCAGTGAGATGATGAAGGGAGAAATCACACTGTCAACCTGCACCAAGGGAGCGGAAAGGGCCACTCATTTCGACATCCTTAATGGAGAAATGGGCTATAATGTTATCTTAGGGAGGCCATGGATCCATGCCATGAGGGTCTACCTTCAACTTATCATTAGGTGCTCAAGTTTTGCACGCCGATCAGGATAAAGTGAATCAAGGGGCCCTTGAGAGCGGCCCGGGAAATGAACATTGTCTTACTAGCAGGGAGTTTAGCGTCCACAAAAACACAATTAGACAAACCACGATCCCACCCTCCAAAGTGAAGCGAGAGAACTGTTGTTGGGAACAGTGCAAGTGGAATAGGGGTGGTACGAGATGTCGGGAGCTTATTATGTCCCAGACAAATGGGATGTAACTAAATCAATGGTGGAGGAGCTCGTACAGGCCATCCTTTTCCTGGGTTCCCCCCAAAATTAAGGTATATCTGGGTGTGGAACCTTGTCCTCACGTCAGAGAGGCATATATTGATTTTCTTAAAGCTAACTCTGACTATTTCACTTGGAACCATCTTAACATTATAGGCATTTCTCCGAACGTAGCCATGCATAAGTTGGGAATAGATCCCAATTTTCCTCCAGTGATACAGAAAAGACGCCCCTTCTAGGAAGACAAAAATAGGTTTGTTAAAAAAAAAGGTTACACGCCTTTTAAATATTGAATCCATTCGAATCTGAAATGGATGACAAACGTAGTGGCAGTTCCAAAAAAAGTCAGAAAAATTTAAAATGTGTATTGATTTTAATGATTTGAATAAAGAATGTCCTGAGGACTCTTTCCCTGCACCAAACACTGATCGGATGATTGATTCCACGATCAGGAATGAGACCATGAGTTTCTTCGAAGCATACTCTGGGTAGAATCAGATCCATATGGACCCAGAGGACCAAGAGAAAACCTCTTTCATCACTAACCACGACACATATTGTTACAAAGTGATGTGTTTGGCTTAAAAAATGCAAGACCAACGTACCAGCGACTGGTGAATCGAATGTTCGAGAAGCTGATCGCGAAAACCATGGAGGTCTATACCGACGACATTCTTGTAAAGTTGAAAGTTGAAGATCATCTAACTCACTTTTGGGAGGCTTTCGATATGCTAAGGAAACACAACATGAAACTAAATTTGGAGAAGTGCGCTTTTGGGGTGGGAACTAGCAAGTTCTTGGGTTTCCTTATATCAAGCAGGGTATCAAAGTAAACCCGAATAAAATCAAAGCAATCAAAGAGATTCTAGATGTGCTCAATGGAGTTAAGGCCGTGCAGATGCTTACTGGGCGGGTTGCATCTCTCAGTTGTTTCATCTTGAGGTCTTTAGAAAGCTGTCATCATTTCTTTTCACTCCTAAGGAAAAAATATCAGTTCGATTGGACCTCGGACTGTCAACAGGCCTTGCGAGAGTTGAAGTCATATTTATCAAGCCCCCTGTTGTTGGAAACACTTCAGGACGGGGAAAGATTACTTTTATACTTGACGGTAGTGGATGTCGCGGTAAGTGTTGTGCTCGTTTGAAAAGAGAAAGGTATGCAATTTCCTATCTATTATGTCAGTAAGAGCTTACTAAGTGCGGAAACTCGGTATTCGCACATAGAAAAGCTAGCTTTAGCACTCATAAAGGCCACCTAGAAGCTAAGGCCATACTTTCAATGTCACCCGATTATTGTGGTTACAACGTATCCTTTATGGAACGTTCTCCACAAGCTCTAATTATCAAAGAAAATGGAAAATGGGTTGTAGAGCTAACTGAATTCAACATCGAGTTTAAACCCCAAACTGCCATCAAACTTCAAGTTCTGGCTGATTTTGTTGCCGACTTTAGCCCAGGGATAGTCCCTCAGGCGAGAAGGAGGCCCTATGGCCTTCGATGACCAATTCAGAACTTGGACACTATACACACGTGGGGCTTCAAACGAAAAAAAAATCGGCTTGGGGGTAGTCTTGGTGACCCTAGGAGAGGAAAAATCGAGATAAGTAATAAACTGCGTTCAACACACTAAAACGAGGTTGAGTATGAGGCCCTTCTTGTAGCTTTAGGTTTGGCGTGAGGAATGGGTGCATAAGCCATCAAAATCTTTTGTGGTTCACAGCTTGTCGTGAATCAAATAGATGGATCGTACGAAGAAAAAGATAAGCAGATATCAAAGTACGTAGGGAAGGTTCGAGGTTCCTTATCCCATTTTTGAAAGTGGGATTTGAAGCAGATTCCTCAGAGGCATACGCACCGGAGACCTTAGGATCCGCAACCAAAACGGAAGACCTAGCAAAGGGAGCTGTAGTACAACTTTTGCACTCAGTGCTAGAGGTCTCGAGGCGAGAAGAAGTGAACTCCACCAGCTTAGTATCGAATTAGAAAAATGAATTCATCAAGTACCTAAGGGATAGTGAGCTTCCTATGGGCACAAAGGCCTCATGCGCCTCCCAACGAAGGTTGTGAAGTTTTGTCTAGTGGATGGGACTTTGTATAGAAGGTCTTATCTGGTGCCTCTAGGCAGATGCCTCAGGCCTGGAGACACCACCTATGTGTTAAGAGAAATACACAAAGGGGTATAGGGCAATCACTTCGGAGCTGGATCCTTAATACACAAGGTCATACGGGCGGGATACTACTAGTCGCTCATGGGGCAAGACGCTAAGGATATCGTAAAAAAATGTGGCAAGTGTCAACGATTCATGCACGACCTCCACCAGACTGGGGAGCATATGCATGCAGTCACGGCCCTCTGGCCCTTCATGAAGTGGAGAACAGATAACGTAGGGCCGTTGCCTCTGACACATGGTCAGGTAAAATTTTTGCTCATTACGACTAACTACTTCTCTAAGTAGGTTGAAACAGAAGCTTACAAACAGATATGTGAACAAAAAGTAATCGAATTTCTAAGTGAACAATTTATCCGTCGGTTTGGTATTCCAAAGGAAATTTCTTGCGACAACGGTCCCCAGTCCATAGGGGCCAAAGTAACTGAATTTCCAGTACTACACATCAAAAGGATCACTTCCTCCGCATATCACCCAAACGCAAATGGATAAGCCGCATACACCAACAAAGCAATATTGCTTAGCCTTAAGAAGAGATTAGAAAGTTCGAAAGGATGCTTGGTTGAGCAACTGCGGGGGGTATTGTGGGTGCACCGAACAGCGACAAAGTCTAGCATAGGCAAAATCTCCTTCTCACTGGTATACGAAGCTGAAGCCCTAATACCTATTCAAGTGGTGAACCTAGCCTCTGTTTCTCAGAAGTAAGAGAAGAAAGGAACAGTGAGGCAATTAGAGGACAACTGCACTTGCTAGTTGAGCATCAAGAAGTCGCCACTGTTTGAATGATGGCACAAAAACAAATAATGGGGAGATATTACAACGCAGAACTAAGCTTTGCCACTTCAAAGTAGGAGACTTGATTTTGCAGAAGGTAACCTTCAGCAAATAGAACCCGATTAAAGGGAAGTTGGTTGGGAATGGGAAAGACCTACAAAATAACGGGCATAGCCGAAAAGAGCGCATACCAATTGACCGACCTAAAAGGCAACTGGCAATGAAACAAATGGAACATCGACAATTTGAAAAAATACTACTGTTGAGGACGCAAGTATCAGTAAATCGATCCACCCCTTGTTTTACAACAACATGCGCTACACTCTTTTTTTCTTCGATTAATTTTTATCCCAATCGAGTTTTTTCTGAAAGATTTTTGACGAGGTATGCACTGAGTGTGTTGGAAGGAAGAGCTGGAATAATTCTAATAAATGATGCCAAGGACCCTAAAAGTCCCACACTAGGGATTGTCGCATTAAGTCTCTGAAAATAGCGAACTAGGGATTGCCCAACAAACCGGCTATACCAAGTCAAGCACGCACTCATCTCGAAATCTTCTCACCCATTAACAATGAAAGCATCGATAGACACTCTGTGTAATAGAAATTAATGATGAAAAGTAGTTCAAATGCATGACTCCATAATGTGACAGGAAAGTAACAAAAGACACAATGGTATAACTAGCTCACAGGATATATACATATAATGGTATCACGTGTTGGTGGAAGACAAATATTGTGTAACACCATGAAGATATTAAGTGTGCACATTTAAAGCAAAGCAAGATAACAAAGGATGAACAAATGCATATTTCTGGATTGAAAAATCTCATAACGGGCCCCATGATTGAAGGTTTGCCAGAGTGAGTAAATGAGAGAATTAACCTAACAGATTTCTAGAAGACATATGTTGAATGTGTGTCATGAATATGGTGTTAATACGAGTAAACACATGTTGCAACCTATAAAGATATGACACCTGGGCCTAACTCAACCCCAAAAGCTAGCTCATGAGGGGAGGATTGCCCAAGTCCATATAAACAAACCATCAGTTCATTCCTCAACCAATGTGGGACTTTAACCTACTTTAACAACCCCCTTCACACCCAAGCCCGACTGGAGTGTGGACTGGGAGCCCAAACGGGAATGGACCTGGCTCTGATACCATGTAAAGATATGATACCTGGGCCTACCCCAAAAGCTAGCTCATGAGGGGAGGATTGCCCAAGTCCATATAAGCAAACCATCAGTCCATTCCCCAACCAATGTGGTACTTTAACCTACTTTAGCACAACCCAATGCTAACAATGATAACCCTTAATCTTATATTTGAGATGATGCTTCTTACGAGTATGGTATAGTGATGAACTAAGTTACTCCCTCCATTTCATTATAATTGCTAAGTATACTAAAAATAGTTGTTTCAAAATACTTGCTAGTTTCAAAATTCAAGAGATAATTGACCATATTTTTCAATTCTACCCTTAGTATTTAAAGTCATTCTAAAATGTGAAAAGAATTATTATTGTATGTTTTCAAAAAATTAATAGGGTTATATTAGTCAAATTATCTTCCCTATTAATTCTTTCTTAATGGATGTGCAAATTTTATCCTACCGATTAAAATAGAAATTATCAAGGATTGATTCTAATACGGCAAAGCATTATGCCCCCACCTAAAGAAAAACTAAAGGTTATCCTAGAAAGATTAAAAATGGGCCAAAGTTCTGAAAGTCTTATGCAACTAAATGTATAGAATCTATGAAATGTATTATGTGCATTTTGATAATCAAAAAAAAAAAAAAAGAATTCATGAGATTTCACACAAAAAGAGTACACAAACATGTAGATTCATGAGTACCTAGGAGGAATAGGAAAAGGCATAAGAATGATAGTGGTTAAATAGATGTATTCAATTGCTCCAAAAGTATAGGAGAAAATTCAAATTGTGCTAAGGAACTCACAATTGTGTATGTGTTCGTCCTCCATATAATGAGAAAGGTGACAATAATGTTGCATGATAATATGTGAAGTTTGAAGGTATGTAAAGCTTGTGTTTCATATATTTCAAATAAGATAAAGTTCATGTATACAATGCTTATGAGTATCAAGGTGAAAAACAATAAGAAACCAAGAATAATAATAGATGGATACAAGCCCACTATTTTGGTTAGTGAAATAGTATTTAAAGAAGGTGATAGGAGGCATTACTCATCAAAAACATAAACCTAAGTTATACCTTTTTGGATGCTGGCACATACTGGTTCTTTGAGACCACAATTCTGATTCCTTCTTTTGGCCAATTTTGAGACATAAAACAAGGCAGCAATGAAAAGTTCAAAGACAAATTCAAAGACAAACATAAATGATAATCACATGAAAAGATAGACAAACATATAAAACTGTACGAGCATCTGTTTTCACTAAATTTCTTATTCTGTATCTTTGATATAGATGGTGTTTGAATTATGTGAACTTAATTAAGTTAATTATATCTCATATTTGGCATATACAAAATTCATTCCACTTACCAATAATACTATGTTTAATTTATTAGTGGTAAACAAACGTAGTTAAGTATATTTATGCTCTTCATGACTATGTTAAAGTTAAAAGCTCAAAGATTTAATTCAAATGTTAATGAAAAGGTAATCATACAATGAATTATTTTATCAAAATAGACATAAACATAAATGATAATCACATAAAAGTTATTGGTGACTGTAAAAAATTACAGGAAGCCGTACAAAGAATTGTTACTATTGTCATAATACGGCACAAAAAATCCGTATAAAAGGTTACTGATCGCCATATCTAAGCATAATTAAGAAAGTCCAATTGACTAAAACTATCTAGAAAATAAACTTAATTAAAAAATACTTAGTTGTGCTTGTTCAAATGTGATATTATTTCATGACAAATCTATTAACCGTTCCTTTCAGAGTGAATGTCACTATATACATATTTATTTAAACCTCCACTTTGTTTTTCTACAGGCTAGAACTCACTTTTCTTGCTTTTAATAGCTCAATTATTCATTTTATGTAGTCATTATCTTCCATAAAGTGCATAAGCAACTTAGAAATTCAAATATTACATTTACTTTTCAAAGAATTGCATCGAGTTTGCACATTTTAATATGTATAAGAGCATATTAGAAAATCGCAACAGTTCGCTCGGCCAAGTTCTCGGTCAAGTTAAGATACTGAGTGCCATTCATGACTTATCAGATATCAAATCATGACACAATTAACAGAGAGTAAAAATGATCGGATGGTGGCACAGTTAACAGAACATAAAGATATGGCCACATTTCAAAGAATGCTTGAAAATCCTCGCAAGTTGGAGATCGTAGTCCCCTCCGTTGGCACAGAAACATGACAATAAGAGTCTATTTCATTTATTGACGCTAAATTTACAACCTAGATTCA
This sequence comes from Datura stramonium, assembly GCA_018107945.1. Taxonomy (NCBI): domain Eukaryota; kingdom Viridiplantae; phylum Streptophyta; class Magnoliopsida; order Solanales; family Solanaceae; genus Datura; species Datura stramonium. The sequence continues at coordinate 83,857 of JACEIK010004801.1, forward strand.
TATCTAACCATATATGTCATAGATGTATACCTACTAGATTGAAATGTTAATTGTTGGCAACCATCCCATCCCTGTTGGAACCATTCTCAATTCTTCGTATCAACAGTCTCTTCTGGGGAGGAAGGTCCTTTGCCTGCGGTGAAGCATCAGCATCAACGATAATCATGTCTTCCTCCGTAAAATCTCCTCTTAAAACTCCCATTGCTACTTCATTCTCAACCATCTGCTGAATCACTCGTTTAACAGGCCGAGCACCATAGTTAGGGTCGAAGCCCATATTTGCCAACAGACTGATAGCTTCCTGCGTGTAATGAAGATCAATTTTCTTCTGTTTGAGTCTATCTTTCACCCTTCTCATCTGCAACAGAAAAAACAACCTTCTTGTTAGATTCTAAGAAGATGACGATGGAAATACATAAAGTTTATTAGACAAATATTCAGTTAATGATATTGTCAGGTAGCCTCATTAACTTTCATTCCCCTGAGGGATAATGAACGTTACCCTATGGCTGCTGGAGTGATGCTAAGGTTGAAATATAAAAGTAGCCAAACAGTTTCCCCAAGTAAAGAAAATCAGACACACAGAAGAGAAACCAAAATTAGGTTTTCTTCTTTGAGCAACGCTTAAGCACCAGCTGAAACAAATATCTTTTAAATCATACACCGTTGTAACTACTACAAGAGAAGACACTAGATAGGATGTGCTGCAGCGCCAATCCAGTTCTCAAGCAAATGAGATGTACTTACATGTAATGTTGAGTACTAATGTGCACTAAGGAAAGTTTTTGCTCCCACAAAGAACCGAAATTAACAGATTACTGCACCCTGGATAAGTTTGCCCTTCACTTTTCATCTGACACCCGATACATATCCTTGCTAGGAAATTTTATATATTGAAGGGTAAACTTATAATTTAATAAATTACTATCCAGTTATCGGTTCACCCATTAAAAGAAGTGGTAAACCGAGAATCAAACCAATAACCCAATAACTTGGGATAGTAAACCAATAATCGAACCATCAAACCAATAAACAAACCGTTAACCCAATTATCGGTTCGGGTTAGTGGTTTAACCGTTAATTTGATGAACAGCCCCACAGTGACCGCAGGAAACAAAAAACACAGAAAAAAAATGTACTTGTGAAGTCAGGAGGATCAAGATTCAACAGATCTGTATTACCTGAAGCTCAACAATTCTGCTAACTTGCTTAAGGTCCAGAGGTTGGAAAACAATGTACTCATCAATCCGATTCATGAACTCGGGCCGGAAAGTCTGTCTTGCCAATTCAATAACCTGCTTTTTCATCACATCATAAACTGCTTCCTGGCTATCTTGAGTGTTCCGCAGAGTCTCAAGAATGTAATGTGACCCAATGTTTGATGTCATTATTACAACAGTGTTTGTGAAACTAACAGTCCTCCCTTGAGAATCAGTTATTCTTCCATCGTCCAACAACTGTAAGAGAATGTTAAAAACATCATGGTGTGCTTTCTCAATTTCATCAAAGAGGATCACAGAGTAAGGCCTCCGACGAACCACTTCAGTGAGTTGCCCACCCTCTTCATACCCAACATAACCTGGTGGTGCACCAACCAACCGTGAAACAGAATGTTTTTCCATGTATTCACTCATGTCAATACGCACCAGAGCATTTTCAGTATTGAAAAGGTAAGCAGCAAGAGCCTTTCCAAGTTCAGTTTTGCCTACTCCAGTGGGACCCATGAACATGAAGCTTGCAATGGGCCGATTTGGATCGGATAGGCCTGCCCTGGATCGCCTGATTGCATCAGCTACAGATTTTACTGCCATATCCTGACCAATAACTCTTTTGTGAAGTTCATTTTCTAAGAAGACAAGCTTGTCTCTCTCAGACTGCTGAAGGTTTGATAATGGTATACCCGTCCACTTGCTAACAATTTCAGCAATATCAAGATCTGTTACTTCTTCACGAAGCAATGAACTCCCAGACTTCCGGTAGTCAGCCAGGTTTTTCTCTGCTTCTTCTAGCTGGCGTTGAAGGGAGATTAGGGTCCCATACTTGAGTTCAGCAGCACGATTCAAGTCATAATCACGTTCAGCAGCTTCCATCTCCAAGTTCACCCTGTCGATCTACTCAATGAAAAAAATTAGACACAATCATGAGTAATACAAAGAAAAACTGCAACTTGAATTGATTTCAGCATCAAAACCAGCAATTTACCTCCTCCTTTACAGAACGTATGCGTGTCATCAGAGCTTTTTCTTGTTCCCACTGTTCATTTAACTCTTTCTGCTTTTGCTTAAGGGACTTCAAATCACTTTCTAGCTTGTTCAGTCTTTCTTTAGATGCTTTATCCGTGTCATTTTTCAGAGACAGTTTCTCCATTTCCAACTTCATCACAGCCCTATCTATCTCATCCAATTCAGTTGGCTTTGAAGTAATTTCCATCTTTAGTTTTGCAGCAGCTTCATCAACAAGGTCAATTGCTGAAAAGTAAGAATAGAATATAGAGTGAGAAACTCTAAAGAGAAGTTTGTCAAATCACAAACATACATTACTAAAAACATTCTACAGGCAGCTTGAGAATCTTGATCCATCAATCCACTCAATGCAATAAAACATTTGGAGGAGCAATAAAAATAAGCAGCTTCCTACATACATCATTTTTCCTACATTAGATATGAGGCCAATTCCTATTACAGATGTTCTTAACTAACTTGAAAATAGAACCCCTTAAGTTTACTTCCATGTCAAAGAAAGAAGATCCTCTTTGTGGATTGCCCATTTTTCTGTTCATTAGCAAAAAATAATAGAAGTCAAGAGGCAAATGAGCTTGGAGAGTTGTTTAGAAACTTCCGAAGTGTAGAGGGACGAACCCTTTACCTAGTTTCGTATCATGCACCACTAACCCTAGGGGATTTCTCAGTTGTAAAAAAAATAATGCAAGAAGTTCCCAGAACATTACAATGAAATGAAGTTGAAATAGTTCCTGATGTTATGAAATCAAGTATGCAGTTGAAAACATATATGTTAGAGCCTTCCAAATTTAAGCATAGAGCACTTATTCTGATTTATGGAAAGTAGGAGCAGTTAAAGGATCCTGATTTTGCAGAAAGTAGATATAGTGTAGGATATATTCATAAAGAGATGAAATAACAAAACCCTGGTGTCATAGATGCGGCAAATGTTACTGCAAGACGTGCTGCTTCCGCATTCTATGCAAAGCCTCTGTAACTAAAGTATGAATTTGGTCCTCGCTGTTCATTTTTTAACCAATTCCTCTAAAGAAACTTCAACAGAAATGTGAGGAAAAAGGACAAGATAGGAAGAAAGAATTGAGTAAAAAGTCAACTTAGAATATCCCCTCAAGCCGTTGGAATTTAAATAGCTAAGTGTACACGTTCTAAGAAAAGAAAGAGAATTAACTACATAAATACAGGGAGTAAATCAAGCTATAACATATAACATATATATATAAGATTCTAGAATATCTACAAGATTCTAATGCTCTCCCTCAAGTTATATACATCAAATATGCCAAACTTGTAACAAATGTTAGCTAATACGAGACCCAGAGAGAACTTGGTGAAAATATTTGCAAGCTAATCATTTGACTTAACAAAAATTGCAGCAATGTCTCCGAGAGTACATTTTCTCGGTTGAAGTGATCTCAATGTGTTTAGTTTTCTTATGGAACAGTGGATTTGATGCAACATGTAGAGCAGCTTGGTTATTGTTTGCATACAAGTCCCATCCGACTGATTTCTCAAACTTAGTTCTCTAGGAACTGTTTGATCAAGATTAATTTGCAAGTCCACAACTTTTCCTCAGTATTCTACTTTTGCACTAGATCGAGCAACCACATTTTTCTTGCTCTTCCAAGACATCAAATTACCTTCGGCCTAATTGAACCCCAAAAGCTAGCTAAAAAAGTAAGGATTGCCAAGAAGCAAGAAACGTCAATGTAGGACTACTAACACCCCCTCTAGCCTAGAACAGAACAAGACATCTAGGGCATGGACAACATAATATAAAGGCCTAACATCCAGCAAACCAAGAATTGGGTGGCCCTGGATTTGATACTATAACAAGAAAATGGGCCACGGGAACAGGAAGAACTAAAATTTACTTTTATGTCGAAGTCTTTCCCATGGGAAGGCTGGGGCTTTTGGTTGGTTGGTTTGGGGGGGGGTTGCTGCTTGCACGTCTTAAAAGAAATCATGCTTTGTATCTTAAGTTATTGGCTCATTGTCCTCAGTGAGGAAAGGACCTAGAACAAAGAAGAGGGCCGATAGGAAGTTAAAAGCAATTCTTCCTACTTTTCCCCAAAACCTGATATGTGAGGAAGCTCACTGGATGTCCATAATTGAAGCATTTTTCTTCATCGACTGTCGGTGGCATAACCCAACGTCAATAGTTAACTCAAAAGTAAGGATTCCCCAAGATCACGGGAGACAAATTGCATCCCGCGCAGCAATACGGGACTACTAACAAAGCAATCCTTTGCCAAGCGTTACTTTTATATATCGAAGAATAGTACAACCACACCATAGAGTTTCTGTAAACCAACTTACAACCCTCTCAGGAAAGGCAATGTCAAGTCGACTCACTATGAAATAGTTCAGCTTCCCAACGCACCGCTTATACCATCTAGGATGATTAAGGGCTCCCTCGACCGTGGCAGAAGTTTAACATTCAGGTCCATACGAGTGTTAATAGGTCTACAACTTGTCGTACTTATCTTCTTAAGAACGTCTAGGGCATACTTACAGCTGTGAGATGCCAATTCCTGATTTAGATTGAGTGATCTCAATGCCTGAAAATACTTCAATCTACTTGGGTAACATAGTACTGAAAAGAGATGCTACTTTGATATAAATATACCAACTTGATATATCATCAACATAAAGTGCCAAATAAATGCACAGACATGGAGCAGTATGTCGATAGAATACAATAATGATCAACCTCGCAAGTCATACCAAACTTGTAAGACCTTGAAATTTGAATAGTAAAATTGGCCAAAATCAACTTAAAATGCCAAAACTGGATCAAGACCGGAGCGTGAGGACCACCCAAGGAAAATAGAGTCAAAAAATAATTAAATAGACTAGGACAGGTGTGGAACTGCTTTGGACAAAGGTTGAAAGCCCAAAACAACTTAAGACTTTAAAGTGCGCCAACGACAAATAGAAATAAAGTTGTGTGTGCCAAAAGAAGGCTACGGCCTAGTATCATTTCGCATGAAAATAACAATTAGACTTTGTCTGGATGGGGACTTAAAAGCTACTTTTAAGCTCTTTTCAGCTTTTTGGAATGTTCGGTAAAATTCAAAATAGGTTTTAATTGTTTTTAAGCCAAAAACAGTAAGTTGGGGTTGTCCAACTTACTGGCTTTGGTTTATTTTGGCATTAGAAGACTAAACCATGTGGCAGTTACTGTGTAAGTGACCGAGGGTTCCCATAAAATCCCTTCAGAAAATCCCCCAACATCTCTGATAAAAAAGTCATTGTGAATCCATAAGGACCAGAGCTTTTATCAGGGGCACAAGAATTGATAGCATTCAAGACTTCTTACTCATCAAAAGCATGTTCAAGGGTCTCTCTCTCTTCCGCATTCAGGCTTCCCAAACTATCTGAAATTGCAATAGGCCTCAAGTTCTCATTTTCAGCATACAAATCTTGATAGAAATCAAGAATCGTCTCTTTCACCAGTTCTTTGTCTTCAACGATATCATTCCCCACTTATAACCTATTGATCAGATTATACCTTCTATGAGAATAGGCCATTCTGAAAGGGTCATTAGTGTTTCTATCACCTCCTTTCAGCCACAAGCACCTTGATTTTTGTCTCCAAGAAGTTTCTTTATCCTTAGCTAACTTCTAGATCTCTAATTCCAGCTGCATTAAATTGTTCTTCCCCTCTTGAGTTTTTATTCTCCCTTCTGGTACTTAGTTTGTCAAAGACCTCCCTATTCCAAGTGACTAGATCTACCTTCAAAAATTTCAACTTCTGAGAAAGCATGATATCAGGTGAACCATTAGCCACATAATCTTATCACCACCATTGGACTGTGTGATGAAACCCATCTTCATGCAACCACATGTTCTCGAACTTGACGTAAGAAGGATCATAGACCAATCACCACTCTCAAGTGTAATAGGTCTATGATCAGAAAGAACTTTTGGTGAAGCTAACTGCTTTACAGAGCCAAAAAGATCATTCCATTCGGAGGACATCAAAAATCTATCAATCATGGAAGCTTGCACTGAGTTTTCACCTCTGGACCATGTATAAAAGGCTCCCTGTAAAGGAAGATCAACTAGGCCCATGGACGGAATAAAATCTGAGAAGCATTTCATGGCCCTTGACCTCCTAATACAGTTAAAAGTGTTCATTCTTGAATTTGCAGACGTTAAAGTCACCTCCAACAACCCAACTTTCATTCCAGAGGCCCCTTACGCCAACCAATTCATTCCAAAGATCGACCCTTTCCCAATTTGAGTGAGGTCCATACACCCATGTGAAGCAAAATCTGAAATCCACCGGTGCTCCTTCAAACATTGTTGCTAAAGTATGTTGTCCTTGATAAGAATCAATACAAGTCTACTGCCTTTTGTTCCATAAAACAATAATGCCTCCCCTGCAACCACTGGCCTTTAATTCGACTCAATCAACTCATCTTGATCCCCAAAATTGTCTTGCGATCGCTACAGAGCAGTTTTCAGTTTTTGTCTCCTGAAGGCACAAAATATCTAGTTTCCACTTCTATAAGAGTGTTTTAATGGTGTTTCTCTTGCTCGTGTCATTGAGCCCCCTTATGTTCCAACTACTAATCTTGGGATTCATTCAGAGAAGGCCTTATGGAACCTGGCCCCTATCAGACCCTTCACTTCTGTCGTAATTGACAGTACATGCCAGCTTCTTTGCAACAATTTCACCCTTGTTCTTTGACTTTTTTCTTTCACTTCCCTTCCCTTTTTGCTGCCGTAATTGTGATTGTCTTTTTGCTCCATTCTCAGGATCATATCGAGTATCTCATGTTTAAACCCTGCCAAGTTAATACCAAAAGTGTTGCATGCTTTTGTCATCACAATCTGAGTCTAACTAGAGGTTTCAATAACAGTGGGAGACTGAATTAACTGCTGTTCCAAGCAATTATTTTCTCACTAAAGCTTCTGATACCATCTGACAAATATAATACCGCAGAAAGATTGGAAGCCAAAACTACTTAGATTATTCTCTCAACTTGTTGGGATTTAAATAGTAAAGTCTACATATCCTAAGAAAGGAAAGAATATTATGTTACATAATTACATGGAGTGATCAATCTAATTGCTAACAAATATGCTAGCTTCATATTCTGGCATATTTACAATATTCAAACAACCTTATTTTTTTTGATAGGTAATAACACATCAGGAACCTCACAACAACTGCTACATTATTAAATTTTTTAACCCGAGCCACTCTACCTTTGCTTTTAACGAAGTATCTGCCAGATATTACTCTACAAACGAAATAATTTATCTTCTTGCTTGACATATATAGCATAAATCTTACAGCAAAGAGTAAAGAATCAGGCAAAGACACTTCCAAATACCGATGTATCAATGTTAAAATATGTTAGCGCACATAGATCTCATCGACATTTTTTTCAGTCACAAACTTCAAATTATCAAGTAAGCACGCCTGTCAGTCTAGATTAGCGGGCCTTCAGTGTGTTAAAGAGAGATAATTCATCACCCATGGTTTCTTTTTTTCTGCTGGTCGGGTACAAGGTCTTTAAACCACTTGAAGGTTGAATAGAAATTAAAAGGAAAATAGATAAGAAGAGAGAGGATGAGCACATATTGGATTGGATTTGGATCATCTCATTTCTGTCTATTCAAGTGGAAAAAGGAAGTACAGATTGCCACATAAGGAGTACAGTGACAAACTTGAACAATTCTGAAGCAAGTACGGGAACTCATAGCAAATTTTCAAAATTAAACAACATTTCGAGATACATTTCCCCATGAGAATGGTATGGTAGATAAGATGTTACACATAATGATTGAAATGGAGAAGCGCTACCTGAGTGTTATATGACAAAGTATACCTACCTAAAAGAAAGGCAAATTCTATGGGGTAGTTAAACATCAAAATGTTATATAAGAATGAAAGTTCGGCTTTTAAAGTTCCACATATAAACAATGGGTGTCGCAGAGATGCTGATACTTAAAGTGCATGAGCAGTCCAAGTAGATTACACGAGATTAAAAATAACCACATTCAATGAAAGGTGCAAATATCACACATTTAAGATAAAATAAGATAATATCGCTTGAAATGGTGTAGCCATGTCTTACATTGACCTCCAGATGATGAACTATTCTAAACGTGTAAAACTATGGAGGGTGAAGGTATCAGAAAACGAAGAGATAGATCTAAAATTAAATTGGAGGGAAGTTATCTTGAAAGACCTATTGTTTCTTGGAATTCATGCCGACCTAGCAAAATACAGCACAAAGAAGAAAAACTATATACATGATATCAATTGATTGAGTTTAAGATTTAGCCATGCTAACACGTTTACTTTAGCTCCAATATTTGTTAGGAGTCTTCCGGTCGTTCCAAAGATTTATATACCACTAGAAAATATAAAATTTCAAAATTTATTATTTTTCTTTTGTCTTACTACTTCAGATTGTTTGCAAGGATCATGTATAAAATATGGTCCTATCTTTTTAATTGTATCTCGAGCTTTTCTCTTCTCATCCCCAACCCAACTTAATATCCTTCGGTTTGATTTGATTTTCTCTTCTCATCCCCCACCCTAATTACATATTTTGATTTCACACATTTATTCAAACACAATTCTCTAATTAGCCTTATCAAGTTTTCAAAAACGAAATGAACTACTCTACAACAAAACCTATCATATATGTTCCAAAGGTCTGAAAATAAGATTCCATATAAGTAGCAGTTCCGAGAGGTATTAATTGATGTAAAAAGGACTCACAACTAATGAAGTCAATAACACCACCACCATGCTCAGTGTAATCCTATACTTGGGGTCTGAGGAGGGTGGGGTCTAACACAGACCTTATCCTTTTTTAGGTAGGGGTAGAGAGGTTGCTTCCGATTGACCCCCGGCTCAAGGAAAATTGTGTTTCAGAACATGTTTGCAACAAGTGTACGAGTAAAAAGCTGCGATGAGATACCGAAGAAAGAGAAGTACTGACAGTAGAAATAGTACTGATAACCAAAGAAAAGGGAACAACTGTAGTAATAATATTGAATAATAAACTAATGCTAGCATATAAATAATCATGATAATACTAAGGAAGCACATTGGTGCTATCAAGGTGAGAAATCTCTAAGCTTACAAAATTTACAGGAGGATGGGAAATGCTTTGAAGAAAAGGGTCTAATGGGTCAAAGAGGGACCTCAGTGATTAGTGTTGTCTGAGAAACTTTCACAAGGATCTCATAGGAGGAACCAAACAGAAGTATTTCAGAGAAGTTCTAAGGATAAGTTAGCCTACCTTTGTCCGGCAAAAATCGCTCAGTGATATATCGATCTGCAAGAACTGCAGCTGACACAAGAGCACTGTCTGATATTTTAACACCATGATGCAGCTCATATCGTTCACGCAATCCACGGAGGATAGAGATTGCATCTTCCACTGATGGTTGGCCACAATATACTTGTTGAAATCTACGTTCTAGAGCAGGGTCCTTCTCAATGTACTTCCTATATTCATTCAAAGTTGTTGCTCCAATACATCTAAGTTCACCCCGACCAAGCATGGGTTTCAACAAATTCCCTGCATCCATGGCCCCACTAGTAGCTCCTAAACACAGCAAAAACAAGCACAAGTTTTAGAATAAAACATATCATAAAGTTTTAACCAAGTAAGATTCACTAAATTAGTTACTATATAAGCAAGCTACAAACAGAAACTCTATCTTGGATATAAAGATGCCTTCTTCTCTACCTGGTTGCTCACATAGAGAAATCATCAATCATATTTTATCAGCTTTACGAAAACAAGAAAATAAACCTAGCTCAATCATTTCCAATGTCCAGGATCAAATTAACAGAATAGTATAGTTCAAGCATTTCCGCAGTCCAAGCTCAATTTAAATGGATCATCTAAAACACAATCGCGAAGCAATGGTGCTTTTAACATCACTAGAGTCCAGACCTAGTGTTTCCTAATGACATCACATGAATTGAACGACGAAATTTGTATTGTTTAAGAATAATTAAGCATGGAGAAAAATCATCCAACAGAAAGTCACCACTTGTTGTCCACAACAATGTTGCTCGGACTCTTCAAAAATGTCGCCAGGTGCATGTCAGATCCTTCAAAAGCAGTACATTTTTGGAGGATCCGACACGGGTATGGCAACATTATTGGAACGTCTGGGCAAGATAGGTCCACAACCTTGATATGTGAAAACAGAGAAGTAGCTTGAGCCAGCACTTTTTTAACATAGAACTTTATAATAAGCAAAAGAGATTTGATCGTAAAGAGAAAGATTACAGTTGGCAAAGTTTCTAAACATTCGGTTGAAATAAAAATTTTCATTCATGGGGAAATAGAAACTAAAAATAATATACCAAACCTGCACCAACTACAGTGTGTATCTCATCAATAAACAATATAATCTGTCCATTGGAAGCAGAGACTTCCTTTAAAACAGCTTTCAACCTTTCCTCAAAATCTCCACGGTACTTTGCACCAGCAAGCAAGGCACCCATGTCGAGAGATATCAACTACATAAAATGAAAAGAAGAAACAAATCAAAGTATAGTATTAGCACTTAAAAGCCGATAGAATCCTAATACACAATTAGAGAATGAGGTGGTCCGTATCCTTTTGTCCTCTCCCTTTGCTAAGTGAGGGGTTGGGTGAGAGACTAGCTTATAAACTGGACTAGCTTAGTCGATCAAATTAGTCTACCTTTGAGTGCAGGTGTTATGCATATTTTCTCTCAGTATCAAACTCGATTGGAAATTACTCCCAGAAATTATTAAGACAATATGTAACTTTGCCATGCTGGTTCAGTTGAGTAAGAACTGCATCAACTGTCTTGAGCAGACTCATATCTTTAACAGAAAATTATGTTCCAATAAACTGGGAGACCTAAAAGAAACCTAGATATCTTTTGTCATACAAATGAATCACTGCAACAAGAGAAAAATAACTTTTATCAGTAAGCAACAGCTTAAGGCCCATAATTCTCAATAGAAAAGCAGCAACTTTCAACTATCATTTATTTCTTCAAGATATGCCTTTCCCAAAAAAACAATCAGGCAGAAGAAAAAGCAATCTGACTAACACTGCAAAATGCCATCTTCCAAGCTTTTGCACATACACAATCACTTGGTAAAACTCATGCAAAGAGAACTTCCCGTTGATCCTTTTCACAACAAAATAAATTCAATTAAATTAAGAAATAAGGAAGAGAAGTTATAACCTTCCGATTCATCAAAGGTTCAGGAACATCTCCACGTACTATCCTTTGAGCTAACCTGCAAGGATAAGGAGCAAAAAGCATAGTCATTCTGAGGTTAAAGTGTCATACAGATACTGATACCATCTGTCACCTCTTTTCTGCTTTTTCCCCACTATTTTTAATGATTAAAGACCGTGTTAGAATATAAAGAGAACCAAAGTAATTATAGGTTAGTATTGCCTAGGCCCATTGTATCTGAATAGGAGAAAGTGTGGAGTGTTTTATATGATATATTTTTAGAGACGTAACGTAAGAGAACAGTTATGGTTACTAGTCTTATCATTAGCATAAAGTAATCACTTACCTTATATCATTAGACTAAGAATCCTTAATAAAAAACACTCTCATTATGTCAATAAGCAGTAGTATCTCATTTTTTTTCACATGATACCAAAACCTCTACAATCTTAGTAGAGACTCAATAACTTCCGTCAACTGGTCGCCCAACCCGCCAATATGTTATTTTCGACTTCCAACAACCAGCGCCACTCCACCCTTACCAACGCCCCGGCACCGCTCCTCTCACTCCCCCTGGAGGCCATTCCAGTAGCCATTGCTCTAGCAGCAGATTTTCCAATGAGATCTGGATGACAATCCTCTATGCTTTCAAATAAGCAAACTCAACTTGATTTCTCCTCTTCGACTTGACCATGTTAGCTCAGGGTTGGCTGACTTTTTAATTGACTTTGCGCTAGATCACATTTTAAAGTGTGAAATTGAACCCAATGGAATTATTTTAGGTCATTAAGTATTCTGTTGAACAGAGTTGAACTGTTTGGAAATCCTCCCAGAAACAGCATTTAATGCAGGTTGGAACTTTCTGGCAGACAAGATGGAAAGGTTCATTAATAGCCCTACGACAGATAACCAGCAGGCTTTTGAAATTGAAAACAGAATGGCAGATCAAGAACTCCCATATGCTGAAGCTCTAAGGAAATCCAGGTGGTCAAACAAGGAGGCTGGTGAGGGGTCCTACTTAAAGGCCCCTGCCCTATTAGGCCACGAGCTTGATATCGATAT
>JACEIK010004802.1:31634-125067 GCA_018107945.1 Datura stramonium
TAATATTTTAAAGTAGAAAATTAATTTTTAGCAATATACTATCTAGAATGTTCACATTTCACCTAAAATCAACTGGGCAAAGGCATCTTCTATATGCTCTTTTGGGTATTTACGTTGCAGAAAAAACAATTAGCGAAGGACTTCTTTCACATATAATATGCAAATGATGATATCTTGAACACTCTCTCTCACCATTTTTTTAACAACTTGTTCTTCTGAAAGTAGATCTAGAATTTTAAAATAAATCGTAGAATTTTATATAGATTAGGTTGAGTTGAAATATTAAGACTCGCTCAATAAGATTGAGATTTTAAAATTAAACATCAGAAAGGCCTTAATTTTTTTTAAAAGAAGGAAAAAATTGTTGTATATATTTTTATTTAAAGTTTATTTTTCTAACTTTTTTTAGATGCGAAGTCATTAATTACTGTTTTATAATTGATTTGTTTTAACAATTCTTTTTCAATTGATAATATATCTAATCCATTCAATCTCTCTTAAGACATTAACCTTAAATAAGAATTTATCAATTTTAGCTTTGAAAAACTTCTTTTGACTGAGGCAACAGATACAGGAACGGTAACATTATTCTCTAAGCAATATATGTATTTGAAAAATAATCATGTCCTTATATTTGATTGAGTATTTCGATTAGATCATTATTTTGTACTTGTATTATTTGTCTTAACACTTTTAACTCAAAAATAAATCTAAACCATTAATATCAAAATAACTATTATATGTAGTTAATTCAGAAAATAAATCTAAACTATTAATATCAAAATAACTATTATACATTAAAGATAGTTCAAGGTTAAGACAATGCTTTTTCAAATTTTCATCATCTTGTGATTTCAATTTTTCACCACTAAATAGGAAATCAAAAATATTTTTAAACGCTTCAAATTGTTCAAATCTATTTTAAAGTGACAGAATGACTTGATATACTATGTATAAGAGGTAATCAATTTTAAAAGATTCTTCAAGAGACTTTATGATTTCATTGTCAATATTTTCATTAATTCTTTTTTAAGTATTACGCGTTTTCTACGAAATTCAGGTTCTATATTCATGTCAGATGCAATTTCCTTAGCAGAAATCATAGCATTTACAAATTGTTCTTCTCTATATTAAAAAAAATTAGGCAACATCTATAAAGATATCTTTAGATTGTAACTAATTGAATTAGCTGCAAATAATATGTCATACCTAATAAAAATTTAAAATTTTCAAGCTCATATATTGTTAAACAAATAGCTTCACTTTTAGTTTTTGGGCCTCACTAATTTCTATGAGTTTCAATATAGTGTGTTTTATTTATGGTGTTTGAAATCTTAATGCTTTAATACTTTCAACATGACTTTCCCAACGAGTTTGTAACAATGATTTAAGAGTTAATTGGGTACAATTTTTTTTAAAATTTTCCATCACTTAGTAGAAGAAGNCTATCTATCTATCTATCTATCTATCTATATATATTTATATATAGTATCACTCAAAAAATGATATAGCTTTCGTACAAGAATTAACCATGTCACAAAGTACTAAATTTAAATTATGACAACCACAAGGTATATAAAATGTTGTAGGGTTTACATCAAGAAGTCTTTTTTGCACTCCTTGATATGTTTCCTTCATATTAGATCCATTGTCATATTCTTGTCCTCTTAAATTATCAATATCAAGTCCAATATTTTTTATCTCATCTATAGTAACTTTTAAAAGTTCTTTTGCACTTTTATCATCTACTTTTAAAGTCTAAAAGATATTCATTAATATTTATTTGAATAGCTGAAATATCCACACTCTGCAATATAAAAGTCATTTGTTCTTGATGACATACATTTGGAGTGTAATCAAGTATGATTGAGGTACTTTTTTTCTTTAATTTATTTAATAATTTTATTCTTGATTTCACTTGCAAACAAGTTTATCAATTCATTTTTGTATATTATGTCCAAGGTAATGATTATGAATTTCATCATGCTTAATTCGCCGAATATGTTCCTGCATAACTGGATGAAATTCTGCAATTATTTCAATTACGCTTAAGAGATTTGGAAATTGGGTCAAAACTATCCTTGAACTATTAAATTTGGTACAAAAACACCCTCCATTTATCTTTTGTCTTCAAAACACCCCCGACGTCAACCTATTGACCCTAAAATGCCCTTATTTTTGACAGCCCTAATTTAAATTATTATTAAACCTTTCGTTTATTATGTCTCACTTTGTGGTTGATTTATTTTTTGATTAAACCAAACAAATAAAAATTCACTCAAACCCGGATCCGCCTAATTATTTCTACTAGCCCTAGTTTATATCCCCACACCCAAATAATAAACCTAAATAAGAGAATTGTCACGCCCTAACCCTAAGTGAAGTGAACTATGTCTATTTGAACATATAAACTTTGATATAAGCATACATATTGAATCATACTGTCACGGTCCAACTAGATAGGCCGTGCAGGCACCTACATCGACTTTAGTCAATAGGAGAACCCTTACAATATTTCTATCAATTAGACACGAAAATAATTTCTAGTATTCACATTACTTCTCATTAATTGCTAAAAATTTTCAAAAAATTAACATTACAAGATTTCTCTAACATGACTCTCCCAAGATCTAATCTAGACAGGTACAAGAGCTCTATCTGAATACTTGAAAACAAATGACCCAGCTTTATTCGGAAGAGGAACACTGAAGCTGGTGCTGAATACTCCACGCCAAATTAGGGAACTTCAACCTGCTACATCCTACACCCAAAAGAAAAAGGTGTAGCAAGGTAGTATCAGTACTCACACGTACTGGTAGGCATCATTGACCGACTAGGGTTAGTTAACACAACAACATAAAATCAATATATAATCAATAATACTAAACTCAACAATTACTCACTTATGTAATATCCCACTAAGCTTAACTACTACAGTATTATTTCTTATGACTCATCAAGGTTCACGCAATTATCCTATGGTTTTGGTCATTAATTTGCCTATCAATCTGCCTCTCTTTATTTCCGTTGCAGTGAGAACTTAGGTCGCTAAAGCGATCTCGCTGCCGCGGTGATGTGTTTGCTGCAGCGCTACCCATCCAGCCGGTAATCAATTTCCTGTAATCCACTTCTATTTTATTCCGCCATATAATTTATAGTTCAACTATCCCCTTACCATTTCACTATACGTCTACCACGGGAACAGAAAGAACGGAAATTGACTTTTATGTTGAAGTCTTTAAGAATGACCGAGTCCGTTTCTACAATTTATTAACCTATTTAGTTACCTGTAGGATTTTTCCAACTCTCCAATTTATTAACCTATTTAGTTACCTGTAGGATTTTTCCAATTCTCTTTAGTGTAGTATATCAAATAATAACGTCTACTTGCTATCTCACGGTACTGCACTATCTTTCGTTCAAACCCGTCCTACTATCATCCATAGCCAAAATATCAATTTAAAACAAGACAATCAAACACAGTTATGAATTACTATCTCAAGCACATATAAAGGTCATCAAAATAATATGAGGGGGTCAATTTTCCCAACAGTAAAGTACATGCACATACCTGAACTGGATAGCTATAAACGGAATTCCACACTAATTCCTCACCTCAAATCCGATTTATGTCGGTATATCCTGTATCACGCTGGTATATCAATTACTTTTCTGTATCTGCAGTCGTATGTATATCAACTATACCCGCATAATTTTTGTCTCACAATCATACCATCGGTGATATGCTAGGAACACGCCTCTGTTATATCACTGTACACACATGCCAGAGGAACTTATGCTTTCCCTTCCAGTCATGACCAGTAGGGGACTCTAGAAATCCATGTACTATACACCCAACCATATGAACATTCATCATACCTGTTTATGTACCCACTCGTACACCCAGCTGTATGAACATTCATCATACCTGTCTGTGTACTCACTCATACACCCAACCGTATGAATATTCATCATACCTGTCTGTGTTGTTACACCCCGTAAGTTTCTATCATTTAATCGGCGCGTGCGTACATATTTTGAAAGTTTTGGAGTACGATACATGTGAAAAAGGGATTGATGGATAAGTATATGAGCACGGTATTGAGCGAGAAGGAGGCTGGGGCCGGAGGCTGGGCACACTCGGTGCCGCATCGCGCAGGCCATGCCAGCGAATTGGCCGGCGTGTCATGCCAGTGGCCTGGCACTGTGGCCGACGCGTCGTGCCCTTGCCACCTACTCAACAACTATATAAGCCCCTTCATGATTTGATTAAATCATTCTAAATTTTCCCTTGACAGAAAATAGAGCACGAGCGTCAATTTCATCCATTTTTCATCAAATTACACCGCTAAACTCCGTTCAAATGTAAATTCGTCTTGGATAACGAGTTCCAGGCCTACAAGGAACATCCCTGCAGAGTTATTTCTTGAAAATTTGCTCGGAGTACCGGAATCCCTCCAAGTAAAGTTGTAGAAATCATTTCTAATGGAGACCTAAGCGGCTACAAGTGATAGGTAAGCATTTCTACCTTATAAACTCTCAGGAATTTATGAGTTCTCGGCCGAATTGAATGAATTTGAGTTATAGTTAATATTATTGAAAGATATCATTATTTGTCGAGTCTTAGTATTGAGAATAGCCTTATTCTCTCAGCGTAGGTCTGCAATTTAGTGGGATTGTCGACTACAGGTTGAAACTATTTGGGTGAACGAGAATTGACATTCGAGGTATATTAAGGCTAACCTCTTTAGCAAGTTATTTCCGTCGTATAGTAATAACGTTCTTGTAAGTATGTTGCAAGCATGAGTATTGTGATTAGTTTCTACAGATAGTATTGAGGTTAAAGTTTACTATTTTGGTTGAGACTAACCCCACCTAATATAGCCTTCCATCGATCAACCTCAAGGTTGCTAGCTGTGTCATCGCCTACAGGGCTATAGATCGCTCAGAGGAGCTATATGATGTTTGACAGGACTATATTCAAGCCTATAATGCCATATTACAGTCCATCCATGAATGGACTTCTTTTATGCCATAACAACATCAATGACCCTCCATCGAGCCTTGTGTGCCCAAGGTGTAGTAACAGGAGCCCAGAGGGCTCAGACATATCTACAGGAGCCTAGTTGTCATGACCCGAATGGAGGCCCGGATCAAAACACGGGACAAGGAGCCCCGAGAGACTCCAAGTTGACCCATGACATAAGCATACATCTAACTCAATCAATGAAACTGAATAATCGACAATATAATCATAGCGGAAGTCTAACTTAAACATAACATCAGAATACACAATCTGAAGCTGAATAAAATCATATGTCTGAAAAGCCTCTAAACATGACGAGTTGATGGGACAAGACCCCAACTAACTCAACAATACTGAAACTAAAATACATATAGGAAAATCTGAATAGTCTAGTCCTTGAGAGATGAGGACTCACCAACAACGTACAATGCTATCTCAGAAGACGACTAAGAACGGGGCTGAACCTGAGAGCTGGGTCCTGTATCATGAAACGATACAATATAGAGTATGCGGTCAGTATGTGAGATTTACCGAGTATGTAAGGTAAGTAAAACCGCTTAAGTAAGCAAGATCATTTAAAGACAATGCATTAAGTAAAACATAAACATTAAGAATATGAGAGTAGGTCTTGCATGCATTCTTTCTGAAATCACGATCTCATCATAACATAGCATAACATAACTTCATAATATCATAACTGAATCGATTGACTCAAAGCTGAATTTTGACATTTATAAGTAAAGCTGAACATTGAGTCAACCTGCTTTAGAACATGCATACATATGTAAATCTCATGAGTAATGAATACGCATAACTGAAATCATGAGGAACAATGGGAGACTCGTCTTTTAACCGACATACCACGATAGAGCTTATGTGGTCCCAACTATCACACTTAAGTGGGTAGAGTTGTTCAAAGCCTTGCTAGGGCTAGGGACAATACCATGATATCGATATCAAGCTTATGGGCCAATAGGGCCGGGGATAGCTCACAAGAGAGGTACCGAAGTAATATATATAATAGTATAAGCGTACGTTGGTGTGTAGTTCTGAGGCATAGGGTGATCGACCCTTAGCTCGGTGCTAGACACTACTCCCAAAAATATACATATGCTCTACATTGTTATTCAATGAAGCTCAACATCGTCTATTGACAAAGCTCAATAAACAAATACATCTCAAATATGAAATCATGCATATGAGAAGCTTCAACTCAAACCATACCACAAGCTGAAAGATAATTGGGAGTCTTCGCTCCAAAACCATGTGGTAAGCTTAGTTCGAGAAATCATCAATCATACTTTGAAAATGTGGGCATTTCTCAAAGTTTTATCATATTTAAAAATACTCAATTCATATCGAAAATAGGATTATAAATATGGGTAGATTGAAAACATGCTTTTCATCATAATATCTCATCATCATCATACATTCGTCAGAAATCTCATCTTTCATGAACTTTTCATCAATAGGCCTTAGTTTCATCCTTTTTAAAGATACCAATAACCAAAATGGAATTAATTGTTCTATTACGGAAGTTGGGATCCCACACACTGGGTTACTTTTTAATTCATAAAGCTAGAAACATGATTTTTACTTGAAAACATAAAATTTTCCCATGCTTCATAATTCAGTAGTATAAACATAATCAAATCATGCCCACGTAGAGAATTGGAAAATTCATGCATTTGGGTTAATACCTCATAGATTAGTCATAGAACATTCATGATTTAGAGAGGGATTGGGCATGGGTGTGAAAGCAATCACCCATTCATAACCCTACATACCTGTTGGTAGCTGATTCTTACACTTCTTTGATAAGCCAAGAAGAGATTGAAGAGGAATTGAGGAACACTAGCCTTGATCACCCTATCTCACCTTCTACCTTGCATGCATGAATGTAAATGGCCTAAAATGAACTTAACTCCTTTAAAATGCACTATTCATAACTCAAAACGATGTAAATTAGGCCTTAGAAGCTTAGAAATTATGAAATAACCCTTACTAAATTCACAGAAAATAACTGTCAGATGGTCCCAACGAGGGACCTAACGACTCATCCCCTATGGCCATGACTCGTGGCTTGATCCGTGAAGTACACTGCTCAACAAGTCTCCTGTGATCATAACGGAAGACATAACGACTTGTGACCTGGCGAGCACGACTCGTGGTCACCATCCGTGATGTGCACTGCCTTAGCTTCAACAAAATCATTCCCTGCTTGGCCACGACTGTTTCCATTAATCGTGGGGACTGAGCATGAATCGTGGGGTCCTCCCATCAAGTACACTGTCTCCCTTCCTTCTTTTTTCTTACTCACCCACCCCACGACTAACCTAACAACTCATGGGGCCTGACCATGAGTCGTGGTCATGCACGTGGGGATCTCATTTTTTAAAATTTCAAATTCATTCCTTGGGACTCCCCACGAGTCAAATCATGACTCATGGGCTCCTCTCACGGGTCACCTCACGACCGTCTTGATGCTTGGTGCCAGATTTCAACTTTTTTCGATCTTTGGGCTTTTGGGTATAACACCAACAGGCTAAGTTGTAGACCCAGAGACTAGGTAGGTTGGCTATAGTTATCCGTTGAATCATATTGACCATACTAGAGGTATATAGATTGAATTGTACTTGTCAGGGCTTATGGGGGCCCAGGTAGGTTATTTTGTGCTGGTTGTACCTTCCAAGCTTCTAGGGGCCATGTAAGATTCTTTTTTGTATCCTTATTTGTTAGTTATACTTTAGGTTATGAGGCTATTCAGGTGATAATTCTTACCCTTCTTATTGATTACTTTCAATTCTTTTATCAATTCTATTCAGTCATTTTCATTACTGCCTTACATATTCAATACATATTGTATTGACGCCCAACTATGGGGCGCTGCATACTTGCCTGCAGGTGAGGATAGACGTGGTTCAGGACCTTCTTAGCTATCAGCTAGGGTTAACAGTTCAGTCAGCTCCTTTTCTCCATAGTTGATAGTTAGAAAGGTTTGCTCTTTTTATGGTACAACTTTTGGGTAGGTCGGGGCCCTGTCTCGACAACTATTCCACTCTTAGAGGCTTGCAGACTAAAGTTTTCAATTGTTGGTTGTTGTTGGCGGTGTGGAGCCTATGTATGTTATATTTTACGTGTTGGCCGTGTGGGGCCTAGTTTAGCTATTTAGTTAGCAGCCTTGTTGTCTATAGTACGAATATGATTGCCTGCTTTCCTTTTGTTATGAATAGACAACATGGAGGTCTTGTTGGACCGTATAGGATCCCCTTTATTATTATGTTTGCTGGGTTAGCTGTTTTATTTTACAGGTTTTCTGCATAGCCTTGTCAGCCCGAGGCTGTGTTTACAACCGAGATATAGCTGTTTGTTTTCTTGATTTTGAGTTGCTGGCAGGCACCAGAGGTGCATATACCCAGCCAGGTTAGTTCAAGTCCCAGTGTGGTATTAGGTGCCAGTCATACCTCCAAAGTTGGGGTTGACATGTGTACTCACTCTCTCATACCGCTCGCCCGGATGCTCACCTCGGGCATGAGCTACTCGTGTATCCAATCCTTATTCAAAACTGATCGTAGTAACCTGTTCATCTGAGTTCCTTAACTTTGGCCATAGGGCCTTCATTTACCATCATATCAATAACTTCCCTACGTACTATTCGTCATCTCCGTCACACAATTATTTCATGCCAATTCGCCCCTCAATCGCGGGACGCATAATAAACACAACACGTAACATCTCATCATACAACAAGAATTACACAATCACACAACAAGTACAGTAACATGAAATTATATCAACCTCGTGTTTGAAAAATAATACTAACATTTAATTCAGCAAGTTATAAAATTTTTGACTTGGCCCCTCACTGATTTGGGCTCCGCTGCAGCAACATCACTACTGTTACAACGGTCTTGTTGCAGCTGTACACGACCCACTGCAGCGGTACTGCTGGCAGCATTGGGACCAGTCTTTATTCTAGTTTCTCCCTCGTTTTGGTTTTCTTATACCCACCATAATGAGACAATGTCATAGCAAGCTTACATCAACAATTAACATACCACTGTGTCACCATTAATACCGACAACAATCATAAATTCATAAATACATTACCGACCTCAGCACATTCAAGTCATCATGTAAAGGATTACTATCCTACGTCACTCGCTTCATCTCACGCTCAAACATAGTTATAATTAATTAATCAGTCTATTACTCGCATCTCCTACACAGAGTCTATGTGATTTACCTGGGGATATTTTGTTAACAACACTCGAAAGTTAATCTCCTCAATAATTCTTGACTCAACGCATATCATAGAACATATACCCATTGATTGGTTGAAATATCTCCCCTAGGGTTTTAACTCATTATGAATTTTCATCACTCCTCTTCTAATACACTTGTTCTTAGACTTTCACTAATTACGATTAATAGACCATAATATAGTTAAAAGTACAAACCTACTCATTGAAAGCATGTGAATTATACGCACATATATGTTTAGCTAACCAAAGTCTAATGCAAAAAGCGAGTAAATCATAGCCTACCTGGCGCCAAGATATCGTCCGCATCATCCTCATCTGCGGCTATTCCATTCTTTTGATTTCCTTGTAAGAGCTCCTAGCTATGGAGATCGAATTCCACCCTTTGGATCCTTTTGTTTCCCTCAAAAAGTTTATTTTCTATTTTTAGACGTTTTTAATAAATCCTCTTCAAGGACTAGGTTTTTAGTATCCAAACCAGAACGAGATTTGTGAATTTCTGGTCCGCGTCATCCGCTGCAGCGGACACCCTTCCCGCTGCAGTGGTTACATTATGGTGGAAATATTTCTATCGCGGCAGACACTCGCTTGGGTCTGCCCGATCTCGACTAAGCCCATTTGAATTTATTCTCTTGTGTCCTTCGTTTCTCAGGGATTTATTGTGAATTTTTAAAAATTTTAATTCACCCATTTTAATATGGTCGGAATGCTATAACGACCGGGTGGATCGATACACATACTGTGCTAATTAGCCTGGAAACATATAAGGGAAGCTAATGGGTGCATTCTAAGTAAGAAACTACAAATGTACAATATGAGGGGCTTCCGACTCAAAGTGCACAAGCACTAACGTAACAATTGAACAAAAACACAACATTAGTCTGTGAAACCTCTATTGAAGTCTGAACAGTTGTACTACTAACATACTGCTGGGATAGGGCCCCAACCTACCAAACTATCCATGTATAAATACCAAAAGAGTACTAAACTTGACTCATCTCTAGATAGAGGTGGAGCTCATCAATCAAAAGTTGAAGTATTTGACAAGTGACTAGTAGGGTGGTCTGCTACCCTGTGCGTCCAGTCCTGCATTAAGAAATTTAGTGTCCCCAAACCAAGAGGTGTGAGTATAAAATCAATAGTTCTCATACGTAAGACAGTCTAAACAACATAACATAATTAAAACTCTTAATAAGGTAGGAATAGGAAAGGTAACCTAGTAGAGGTACCTAAAACTGAAGATAGGTTAAGAACCATTAATCCATTAAATCTTGCACATTCTTGTATTTTTATACTAAAATTTTTATAAATCTGATTATTTAATTACTTTAAATCTCATACTTACCTATTGCTCTTTATTTTTCTGAAAAATAATAAATAGTGAAATCATGACCACATTAAGGGTCATAAGCTTTAGAATCAAACAAATAATGACCACTTCTAGGGACCTAGTAACGATAGCCCCTTCTGGGGGCTTAGTTACAATAGCCACTTCTAGTGGCTTAGTAACAGTAGCCACTGCTGGGGGTTTAATAGTAGATGGTCACTTCTGGAGAGCCTAATAATAGATGGCCACTTCTAGGGCTTAATAATACTAGACATTTTTGGAGGCTTAAAACATACATTAAATGTAAAGTAAATAGGCCAAAAAAGGCATATAACAATCAAATTAATTGGGTGTTCTTGATTTATTTTTTCTTATCTTCTTAAATATGTTAATCATGCATTATTAAGCTTGTATAATTTGTTAAGCTCATTTTACTATAGGTTCCCTACTAACTGAATCTAATCATCTTTAAATGAGGGAAACATAAAGCATTTCAATCTAGCACTAATGATAATTCAATTGAAACCTATAAAACTTGATTACATAACTTTAATCATTTATTTTAAAATAAGGTAGCAAGCTATTCATTGATGCACACAACATCTATATACTGTTAATTCATGTAGTTTAAGCTCTAATAGATTCATATGAGAGAAACATGTGACATGGGATTGTGCCTTAACGGTGAGAGAGGTTTTAGCCTTACATAACTCTCTTTTGGATTCCAAAAAGCGTAGAACAAGTTAATCCTTCCTTTAGGACTTTAATCTACATAAATAAGGTACAATGAGGGTAATATTAGCGGCTAATTACAATAAATAGGTCACAAGAAAATAACTAAATGAAAATGATAGCATGCTAATTTAACTCTTACAGAATTGATGCAGAAGGGGGTATTGATTAACGAACCTATTCTATTGTCCTTAAAAAATAATGGACAATTTATTATGTATCAAACCATAGGTATTTCATTAGTTCATAAAAGTAAACACCAAACTAATCAAAGATACCGAGAACAAAGATATATTGATAAAAAGAATTTTGATGAATTCATTCTGCAGGAAAAACGCTCTGATCTCCTGTGAGAAAAATTCCCAATTCTCCTTTTGGGGCTTCAACTCTTACATTAAATTCTTGTTTCGATAATTCAAAAGTTGGAGAAAGTTTTTTACTAATAAACGGATATTCAAAATCATTCCACATGATCTTTTAATCTATCAAAACGTCGGATTTCTAAATTTTCATAAGGCCCTCCTGGAATTATGTACATACTTGGCATATCACCACATCTTCCCTTTTTCAACTTCAAAGCAGCTCCTTATTCCTCTCCTTACAGCTCCTTATTCCTCTTCTTAACCTCCCTTACTTCCATAATAAATAACAAAAAAAACATCCCTAAACAGTTGCAAGTCCCTCAATATACAGTAATTGCATTAAACTCATGACTTTTGATCACCATCTCGTGAGTTCTTAACAAAATCAATCTATAATTCTTCCTCAAAGCTTATACATAAAGAGAGGTGAGAGGGCAGAACCTTACATTAATTTTAGAGAATTTTATACTCTTTTTCTTATAGTATTTTAGAAGCTTGAACTTCTCCTTCAACTATACCAAAGAGGACAGAAACGATCACTTAACTTGTAAGAGTAAAAATAGATAGTTAGGGAGGAAAAAAGGGGCTGCCTTATTTCTGCAACCTAACTAGCATAACATCATAGCTTTCCATATAATAATTGAGCCAAAACTAATCAACTTTACTTATCTAATCTTGGAGAAAAATGGCAAATTCTTTTGAACCCTAAGAGGGGACTTTGAGTGCTATTTAGAGAGAGGATGAGGAGAGAACTCGTGAGCTAAAAGATTCTGATTTTTGCTGAGAATTTTATGAAAATTTTGTTCAACTTTATCCCCTTAAAAGGGGTCCTCGTGAACTCTACTCTTGGACCAATATTTGGGCCAAGTTGGGTCAACTTTTTTAGCCAAATTCTTATTGAATTTGTGGACTATTTTCGGCTGAATATCAACCCACATTTAGTCCATCTCTTGGCTTATTTGAATCTCATTTTGGGCCATCATATTGTCAAGTAGGTGATGCACCTACATGGTCCTTCAATCACCTCAAAAGTATAAGTAGGTGATACACCTACTTGACTTAAACTTGGGCTCCTTTTGGGCCTTTGTTGTCGCCCAAGCGCACGCAAGCGCACGTGGTCTTTAAATAAAATAGGATTGTTAGGTCCAGATATTGTACCCATAGAGACTTATCAATTTAATCGTTATAAGGTTGTCACTTTAATTTCAGTAATCTACAAAACAGTTAAAATGAAGATTGGTTTGGAAAATTAAACTACTAAAACTTCAAATATAAAATTAACTAAAAACAATTGTAAGCTTGATTTCATTTCGATGATGGTGAAAGACTAGGGCAATGACACTTGGTTGGTTCCAAGTTGAGTTTTTATGATGTAATTAAACTGGCGTGATTCTTTCTATGGTTGTTAGTTGTAAGTTACTATCCCATTCCTTGCCACTATGTCACGCACCTTGGGAGGAATAACTGGCACCTAATGCCACACTATTGCAATCTCATAATCTTTCATACCTTTCAAGCAACACCACATTGACTATTGTCCCTGTCTAATACTGTGTAACTACTAAGTAAGCCATCATATATGCTATACTCTTGACATCCTAATCTGAGGGTGTAGGAAGAACTGGGAGCGGTGCTAGCATATCTGTTACCTCATGAAGTTCCTGGTGCCCCGGGAGGATGCTGGGGAGATTGAAAAGACGTCCCTTTTTGCCCTCAAGCTGCGCTATCCCACAATTGTGGCACCCACTGGTACCCTCTCCTGCTGCTGTATCTAACCTGCGGCTAGCTGTAGTCTGTCTATATCCGATATCCCTATAGCCATACATAATAATATAAGCTTAGAGACTCAACCCTATACAACTTGGCTCTATAGCACGATCTTGAAAAGAAGGAGGGGTAAATATACTATCATTCCTCGTAGCCTCCTGCTTATAAAATATGGTGCACACATTTATAAGCAAGACTCTACTAGACATGGCTTGTAGACTCCCTAGGATATGACGTTGCTCTTATACCAAGTTTTTCATGCCCCACCTAAGGAGGCGTAACTGGCACCTAATGCCACATTATGACCTGGGATGACTTAGCTGGGCATAAGCACCTCTGATGCTTGCCAGTAACACATAATCAAGAAAACAAACAGCTATATCTCGGCTATAAACATAGCCTCAGGCCAACAAGGCCACACAACAAACCTGTAAAGAAACAACTAACCCAGTAGTCACAATAATAAAAGAATCCGATGCAGGCCGACAAGACTACCATATTGTCTAAGTCATAACAGAGGGAACACCGACAGTCATATATGAACTATGGTCGACAAGGCTGCTAACTAATAGCTAAACTAGGACCCACACGACCAACACAGAAAACATAGCATATATAGGCCCCACACGGCAAACAACGCACAATGAGCTAGGAACTGAAGACTGTGGTCTACAAGCCTCTAAGAGTGAAACATACTGGTCAGGACAAGGCCTCTACCTACCCAAAATCTATATAAGAAAGGACAAACAAACCTCTACTACTTGGCAACTCCGAATGAAAGGAGCTGACCAATCTGCTGACTCTGAATAACTGCTAAATGAGGTCCTAAAACCTGTCTATCTAAACCTGCAGGAAAGTATGCAACACCCCATGTGTGGGAGTTAGCACAATATATACCAAGTATGTAAGGAAATAATAATAAATGAATAGAAGCTGATAAAGAACTAAAAATAATCATCGAAAAGGAGAAGAAGTTCACCTGTATGCTTTTATAACCATAGTCTGCATCTAGTAGACAACTTTACAAATAAGAACGTAAGTTGTACGATTATATATTCATAAGCTATATCTAGCAAGCAAGTATACAAACAAGAACCTAACCTGGCCCCTATAAGCCCGGAAGGTACAATTATCACAGAGATTACCTACCTGGGCGCTCATAAGCCCTGACAAGTACAGTACGATCTATATACCCCTAACCAGATCACTATGGTGTCACAAGTAACTATAACTAGACCGACCTGGCCTTTAGGACTGAAATTGAGCCCATGGGCTCTTGTAACTGTATCTGAGCTGTCTCAGCTTCTGTAACTGCACCCTGGACTCGCAAGGCTCCACTGAGGGTCAGTAATGCCGTTACGGCATAAAGGAAAGCCATACACGAATGAACTTTGATATGGCCTTGTAGGACTGAATATAGTCCTTTCGGACATCACATAGCTCCTCTAAGCACTCTATATCCCTGTAGGCAATGATACAGTTAGAATCCTGAGGTTGTTTAATGGGAGACCAACTAAGGTGGGTCAATCCCTACGGGAGTTCGATGCTATAGCCTCAATATAGTCACTCACGAGGCATATCAATCTCTTTAGGCTTAACACAACTGCCGCTCTCCCCTAAATAGTCTATATAGCTGCCAACAGGCGCACCCCATGTGCCTACACCTGACTAGTGGGTCTTTGCAGTAATTACAGCCTCTGTCAATTTAGACAAACTAGGGCGAGGTCTAGGGTGACCTAAGCCATACTGTGAAGGTTAGCCTAGGACAATGATAGCTCATAAGCGAACAACAAGGTCGCAGGTGCCAACTCTTTAGTTCCTTCGCTTAGATCGACTGTAGGGTTGCTACTAATCGGACATGCTCCTAAGTAGTCAGCCCTGACTCCCCAAGACGGCTTACTATATCCTTAGCCTGAAGGTAATACTATGATACTATGGTTATAGTCCTTTAGACGTTGGCTTGGTTTTTCCACACGACATATAGCTCCCTCGAGTAATTCATAGCCCTGTAGGCAATGTATATATGGATCTAGCCCTTCATGGCAACATGTACGTAGGCGTCTGAAAGAGTAGCCCGGGGCGTTGGTCCCACATCTAATCCCTAACAAGTTATCCCCGTTAAGAAGTTACTTAGTCTATCAGATTCCTAATAATGGGGGTGGTTGCCTGAGTGACCTATACAGCCAGCAGTAGGTCGATTGAAGCTAATGGTCACTAACAGTGGCCAATCATATGGCAGGCTATCACTTAGTTCATTAGGCAACCTTGGTGTCATCGACTCGAAGGTAAGACCATCCTATCAAGATTTGGCCCTAGAGGCGTCAAGGTATGCGAACAGTCTACGGGCGAGCTTTACAATCTATATAGGTGTCAAACAGAAAGTTATACCGCCCAACTGCGCCCTATGCTGTCCAACTTACCAAGTCAGGCCCAACGACTAACTACAAGCTTCTAAGGCCTTGGTTGTCATGACAACAAGATATCAGAATCACTCTTAAATGGTAAACAGGTGAGCAGGGAAATCTCTACGACGCTCCTAGCATTAATTTTACTTAATAAACTCTTTCCTGTCGAGGGATACTACGATGCAATCTTAATTCATCTTGCAGCAGCTAACCACAACATGTATAATCATTATCTATTTGCAGCAGCTAATCACAACATACATACATTCAATTTACTTACAAAGGTATAGGTCGTATCAACTATACGACAAGAATAATTTGCTGAAGAGGTTAGCCTTAACATACCTCAATTGTCAGTTTCCATTCACCTAAACTTTCCAACCTAAAGCCAGTGATTCCTCCAAATTGTAGCCCTTACACTAAGAGAATGAAGCTATTGTCAATACCAGGAACCGGATAATAACAATATCCTTTATGCATATTAACTATGATTCCAACTCTATCCAATTCAGCCATAAACTTAAAAATTCACGAGAGTCTAGAAGGTAGAAATACTTACCCATCACTTGTATCCGCTTAAGACTCAATTAGAAGTGATTTCTACAACTTTTACTCGGCGGGGCTTCGATAATCTGGGCTTGATTTCAAGAAATAACTCTGTAGGGACGTTCCTCATAGGCCTAGGAATCCTTACCTAAGAAGAATTTGCTATTAGATGACATTTGATAGCGAATCCATCTTTAATTTGAAAAAAACTTCATGAAAATAGTCGCCCAAGTCGCATCTCTATTGATGAAATGTTTTAAAATGAAATAACATTTCGCTCACGAACTTATAGAAATATTGAGGCAGTGGCAGGGGGCGTGGAGCACTACCCACAACGCCAATACACGGGTGCGATGAGCCGCTCAAGGCGCCGGGGCAGTGGCGTGGCGTGGCACTCCTTGCGCCCTGCCTCTGCTTCGGCCTCCTGCTTGCTCGACGATGCACTTGTGCACTCCCCTCTTCGGGCCTTTTCCTGCACGTGTCGTGCTCTCGACACTTTCACAAGCACACACACACACATCCACTAATCCATGGCAACTAATGGGGTGTAACACACTATCCGTAGTATCCAATAACTATTTCATGAACCCTAACGCCTATATCCCTATGGTTTGAGGAGAACAATGAAATGACGATTATGCTTACTTATATTTCAACTAAACGGGGTAGAAGGGTATATGCCTATCCTCAACAAAAAGTTCTATCCTATCACCAATGGGTTCAAGGGTTTTTGAATTCCTGTTCTGTATTTATTGTTAACCCTTGCGATTCCCTTTCCCTAGTTCAATCGAAAGCCAATGGATTACTTACAAGGTGATCAATCTCATAATAATAAATTAACACAAATAAATACAAATAACCATAATTGAAGAATCAAAACCAAATTTAATTAATCTTTCAAACAATCAACAATCCACCACGGCTAGAATCCTAGAATATAAGTTTAGCCACTCATAGACAAGCAGAAAAATGAATACTTAGTCATCATCATATGAAAATACGAGTAAAGAAGAGAAAAACCTAGTTGTAGAACTATGTTTTCCTTCTAAATGGCTTACAAGCTTTCACAAAGAATTGTGGAATGTAAAATATGAACTAAGATCGATAAAAGATGATATTCCCCTTTTACAAATGACCTAAGGCATGTATTTATAGATGAGCCTTCAAATGATGCTTCTGCCCCTCAAAACTATAATGACCCTGGCCCAACACTGTGAAGTATTGTCTGCTCTTGGTCCAAATCCCATCACGGATTTGTCCCTTCGGGTTTTCAACCCAAAAGGCATCTCACAGTATTAGGTCTAGTTCCTTTACTAAATAGCCCAGGACTCTCCCTCTCTTTTTCGATGTGGGATTTGCCTAAGTGAGCCAGGTCTCTCTACTAGCTGTCCCTGCACTCACCCCCGGTAGGAACTCAGCATCCTCGCTGAGTTTGCCCCACCACCGTACTAGTCGAACCAACTAATCTAACTCCTAACCGTGCAAGTCGATGTACCTCCTTTACCATCTCCTTTTTGTCTTCACTCACATGCGACACACTTTCCATAGAAAGTCTACTAAGGGCATCTGCTACCACGTTGGCCTTACCCGGGTGGTAAAGGACACTCATGTTGTAGTCCTTAAGTAGCTCCAACCACCTCCGTTGCCGAAGATTTAGTTTCTTCTATGTGAACACATATTGTAAGCTCTTGTGGTCTGTGAATACATCTATATGAACCCAATACAAGTAGTGTCGCCATACCTTCAAAGAAAATACCATCGCGGCCAACTCAAGATCATGGGTTGGGTAATTTTTCTCGTGAATTTTCAGTTGTCTGGAAGCATATGCTATGATTTTCCCATGCTGCATCAATATACATCCTAGTCCGACTCTCGGAGCATCACAATATACCACAAAGCCATCGGTACCCTCCAGTAAAGTCAACACCGGTGCTGAAGTGAGTTTGGCCTTCAATTTCTGGAAGCTCTTCTCACAAGCCTCCGACCATTGGAATTTCACCTTTTTCTAAGTCAATCTAGTCAGTGGGGCTGCAATGGATGAGAAACCTTCCACGAAACTCTGATAGTAACCCGCTAAGCCCAAAAAGCTCCTGATCTCCGAAGGGTTTACCGATATGGGCCAGTTCTTTACCGCCTCTATTTTCTGGAAGTCCACCCTTATACCTTCCCTTGACACTACATGACCTAAGAATGCAACTGATTTCAGCAAGAACTCACATTTGCTGAACTTAGCATATAACTGGTTATCTTTAAGGGTCTGAAGTGCTACCCTCAGGTGTGCGGCATGCTCCTCCTCGATCCTGGAGTATATTAAGATGTCATCAATGAACACGATCACGAACATGTCCAGATATGCCTCAAATACCCTGTTCATTAGATCCATAAAATATGCAGGGGCATTGGTTAGTCCAAGAGACATAACAACGAATTTATAATGGCCATACCGGGTTTTGAAAGCAGTCTTTGGCATGTCGCTCTCCCGAACCCTGAGCTGGTGATACCCGAACCTGGGATCTATCTTAGAGAAATATTTGGCACCCTGAAGCTGATCGAATAGGTCATCAATCCTAGGTAAAGGGTATCTATTCTTGATGGTGACCTTGTTCAACTGCCTATAATCAATACACATCCAAAGAGAAATCGACTTTCTTCCGGAAGAACAACACCGGGGCACCCCATGGGGACTTACTCGGTCTAATGAAACCCTTATCCAGCAAATCCTTCAACTGCTCCGTTAACTCTTTTAGCTCAGTTGGGGCCATTTGGTAGGGAGGAATTGATATGGGCTGCGTGTCGGGTAAAAGATCAATCTCAAAATCAATCTCCCTCTCGGGAGGAACATCGGGTAGGTCATTTGGAAATACCTCGGGATATTCACATACCACAAGGACTAACTGAATGGTCGAGGTCTCGGACATCCTTAACCCTAACCAAATGGTAAATACAACCCTTGGAAATCATTTTCCTGGCCTTGAGATAGGAGATAAAATGACCTACAAGTACTGCTGAACCACCCCTCCATTCTAAAATCGATTCACTTGGAAATCGGAACTCCACCGCTCGAGTTCTACAGTTAACAGAAGCATAACATGCAAACAACCAATCCATGCCCAAGATGATGTCAAAATCAGTCATAGACAATTCTACTAAGTCTGCGGAGGTAACCTTATGCAGTACTGTAATGGGGCAACCTCTATATACCTGCCTCGCTATGACTGAATCACCAACCGGAGTAGATACAGAAAATGGTTCTGACAAAATTTTAGGACTGACTCCAAAGTGACTAGCAATGTAAGGTGTCACAAAAGATAGTGTATCTCCCGGATCTAACAAAGCATAAGCATCAATATGAAAGACTCGCAACATACCCGTAACCACATCGGGAGAAGTCTCCTGCTCCTATCGAGAGCCAAGTGCATAAAATTGGTTCTGGCGCTGGCCACCAGCTGAACTAGTCGAAGCACCCTGCTGAGTCTGACGTGCCATTGGAATTGCTAAACTAGCTGCTGAAGTGCGGGCTCCACCACCCCCTGACCTAGCTGTGGGACAATCCCTGAGTTTGTGTCTGGGTTTGCCATACCCGTAACAAGCGTCTGAGCCCACCAAACATTTCCCTGGGCGGTTCTTGCCACAGTTAGCACAAGATGGAAAAGTGCGCTCTGTGCGCATGCTATTCTAACCCCTCAAACCCGAGGCCCTGTTCCTCTAATCGTCTCGAGGCCTGGATGGGGTATTCGCTGAAGATGGTGCTGATGTAATGGACCTGTGCTAGGACTGCTGGTGAGGCCCACCCCCTGGCCTTGGCTGGGAGAACCTGTAGCTATCAATTCTGGCCCTCTTGGCCTCTCTTTACCTCATATGACTTGCCTCCATCTGCTGGGCATAGAGGACTATCCGTGGGTAGTCCATATCCTGATGAAGCATGACTTTTTGCAATCCTTGTCCAGATACTCGGGTACTCCCTGCACGAATCTTTTCACTCGCGCCCTCTGGTCCATCACTAACTCCGGGGCATACTTTGACAAGCGAGTGAACTCAAGTGAATATTCTAGCACCGTCACCTTTCCCTATTTGAGGTTAACAAACTTGGTTTCTTTCAATTCCCTCATCTCCCGAGGGAAGAACCTTTCTAGAAAGGCCATGTGGAACTCATCCCAGCTGATAGGGCCCGCTCCCGTTGCCCTGTTGTCCTTCCATTGCTTGAACAAAATATAAGCGACCTCCTTAGCTAATAAGAGGCCAAGTCAATGCCCTCATTCATCACCCCCATCACCTGAGTGACCTTCAAGATCCCTTCAATGAACTCGTGTGGATCCTCGTCCACCTTTGCCTCTGTGAACTCACGAGGATTCATCCTTAAAAAGTCCCTGATCCGGGATGCAGCTGCATTAACGTTCTGTGGAACATGCGCAACAGCCTGCTGGTTGACCTGAGCGGTCAAGGCCTGCGCCAACATTTGAATAGCTGCCCGAAACTCGGCGTGGGCAGCTGGCTCTGGTGCCTGGAGCTCCTGAATAAGTGGGGCTTGCTGATGCCCATTATCATGGCCACCCTCGTGGCCTTCATCATTTCTGTTCCTCCTTCCATTTATCCTTTTGGGAGCCATAATTTTCTGCAATCGCGAATAGCACGAATTAGAAGGATTGAGAGATTTTCATCGCACGACATAGATCATGAAAGAAGGGGACATTTCCTAGGTGTGGCGCGCTTCACACCCATGAAAAAGACTCCTAACGCAGCTTTCAGACTCCCTAGGACACATCTGAACCTATTGCTTTGATACCAAGTGCAGGGACAACGCTAGTAGAGAAACATGACTCACTTAGGCAAATCCCACATCAAAAAGAGAGGGAGAGTCCTAGGCTATTTAGTAAAGGAACTGGACCTAATACTATGAGGCGCCTTTTGGGTTGAAAACCTGAAGGGACAAATCCGTGATGGGCTTTGGCCCAAGAGTGGACAATACTTCGCTAGGGTCGTTATAGTGGTATTAGAGCCGACTCTCGACTAGTACGATGGTGGGGAAAACCTTAGCGAGGACGCTGAGTCCCTACTGGGGGTGAGTGTAGGGACGGTGCTAGTAGAGAAACCTGGCTCACTTAGGCAAATTTCACATCGGAAAAGATAGGGAGAGTCTTGGACTATTTAGTAAAGGAACTGGACCTAATATCGTGAGGCGCCTTTTGGGTTGAA
Source organism: Datura stramonium (assembly GCA_018107945.1). Lineage (NCBI taxonomy): Eukaryota > Viridiplantae > Streptophyta > Magnoliopsida > Solanales > Solanaceae > Datura > Datura stramonium. Next base: position 53,255 of record JACEIK010004802.1, read on the forward strand.
AACCCGAAGGGAAAAATCCGTGATGGGCTTTGGCCCAAGAGCGGACAATACTTCACAGTGTTGGGCCAGGGTCATTATAAAAACTTGGCTTTAAAATCAGTATTTTTTGCTCCGGAATAGCCCTCATGCGCCGCCCCATGTATCTCACCACAGACTTAGTCAAGTTTTCAGTAATTTCAGCTTCGGACAAGCTATGGTGGCGCTTCCTCTATCTTGCAAAGGTATTCATAAAATTTCTCTAAGTTTGGACACCTCTGGCGCGGGGCACCACTCATCTCACCAAGATTTGTGAGTGCAATTCTCTGAAGTTCAAGCGCTAGCGCACCAACTAGAAGTTTTGTTCTCTGAAGTTTGAGACTTGATGCGGGGTGTCAGCCATAGCACCAGGCTTTTCAGCTCCTCAAATCTTCACTCCTTGTATCATTTTGAGCCCATTTTGCTTAGTTTCCTGCTCAAATCAACTCAAATAATTTATTAGCACATAAAACACACACACACACTGAATCTAAGTATAAATTAAGGATTATGAACTCAAAACATGATGAAATATGGGTAAAACATGGCAAATGATCATAGAAATATGCCCAACATTACCACTCCACACTTAAACCATTTGTTCATCCTCAAACAATCTTTAAAACATACCTAAACTCATGTTTCACCATCACACATGACACCTCTATCAACTCTTACTCAACGAACTAGCATGGATCATTCATAGAATGGTTTTTCATAAGCAACAAAATTTTGTAAAATACATATGCAAGATTCACAATCAAGATCATACAACCTCTATAAATGACTCATTTTTTCAACACAAAGGGCCAACATGACTAAGTGTGATACATGCAACAAGTAGGACACCAAATTAGACCTCTTGTACCCCTTACTTTTAATGATGTTCCTCTCTCAAATTCATCAATGTAAAGACATGGAACACAATAAGTAAGGCTCACTCATACTCACAAATGCTGTAATGCACATATGTAATCATACCATACACTTCATGTACTTTAAGACTACCTAATTTCTTCAAGAGATTAAGATCACAAGGACTTTTCTTGGTTGTAATATCGGTTATGGGATGAGTAAGATTGATATTTCATTTTATAGTGACTACCACCCTAAGCACTTTTAAGACATTTCATTTTTCTTGTCCACCGCCTTTTTCTTTGTTTGTTCACCTTTCATCTACTCACCCTTGTCTTTTTTTTCTCATGCCCTATTTTTCACTACTTGATTGCTAGTTTCCAAATATAGAATCACTAAGGATTTTGCTATTAAGCTCTCTTTTTCAATTCCCTAGCAGCAAGTAAATAACACAAGTTTTATGGGCACCCCTTCTTCTCACTTTTCTTTTCTTACCACAACTTTTTTCTTTTTCCCTTGCAATATACCTTGGTGGATCTTAACTTCCAAGTCTATTTCTTTGAAGAAACCATTTTTTCCTTTAGTTATTTTACCTTCCTAATCATTCTCCCTAGTTACCCCCTTTGAGCCTAAAAGCCTCTCAAACTTATTGATCTAACGTAGTCTTAGGCATGTTCTAGATGCTACAACAGATACAAACAAAGTAATTCAGCTCACTTCTTATGGCAACAAGAATCTAATCGATTTTTACAGCTGCATATTCACACAATCATATTGAATGACAAGTTTATTCATTATTGAGCCCTACGAATATGTTGAGTCAAATTAAATAGATGTGTGTACTCTCATGGACCTCGCTCATGCAATCAAGATGATCACTCTATTTACTCCAACATAACAACTAAGCAGAATATCAACAAGCATACAAGCGGAAGGCCTACAACTTAATCCTAAAAAAAATGTGAGGAAACTTCCCTTAAGACGGTCATCACCCATCTATCATAGGGAAATGTTATTACTCTATGACGAAAAATACTCCTAAAAATAAAAAAAACTGACTCCAAAATAAAGCAACGAAATATCACATAGTTAAGACGAACACAAGTCAGAATATCCCAGGCATCCAAGTCAACATCACCATACTAGCTATTAAAACCCATGACTTATGAATCATCAAGCTACTACTACGCGGAATGACATAATAATACTACGACCTACTACAAATATAGCAATCAAAGAACAACATGAATCTATCTTTCCTCCATCCCACACTTGAAAAGGTGCACTGTCCTCTGCGCACACATAATCATATCATAAAGGGAGGGAAAAAGAACTTTTGGGGTTGTTAAGCATCATCCTTAGAATTGTACTCATCCTCGTCAGCATCATCATCTTCTCCATCAACCTGCATGGCACCCCTAGTAGCATCATCCCGCTCATCCATATCTAGGTCATCAACACCGCTAGTAAAGATTGTGGCCTCATCATCATCAGGCTCCTCAAAGGTTGTGCCCACTCAACACATCAACATAGAACTCTCTATGAGCGGATACCGTGCCTCTAAAGCTTTCATCTCTTCTGCAGCAGCGGTCAACCTCCTAGCTTCAGCTGTAATTCCAGCATCCCAAATATACGATCTTGCAAAGTCTTATCATGGGCTTGTTGATCAGCTATAGTAAGAAGAGGGCCTGTGGAAGGGACAGTCTCCTTTACCCTTGTGACGTCTATCATCTTTCCAGCCAAGTGTATTGCCAAAGGTAGACAAGGTCTACATTCTCCTCCTCAATACCTGCCTCCCTCAAGAACATGGTCAAGAGACTGCCCTGACAATATTTTCATCTATAATTTTTTTGTGATCTTCTCATATTGTCACGAATCATAGCACCAAAGTTGACCGGTATTCCCTTCATCAATATGTATACCAAGACAATTCACTCTCGAGTTACCTTTTTCATATGTGTCCCAGGGAGAAAGACAACACTCACCAACTTTACCCACACCTTTTCCTCCCTTTCAAATAAGCAAAATCAAGTGTGGAGTGAGTTCCATTATGATCCCTCGCCCAACAGGCGGATGAGTGCTCACCATATAAAGTGCAATTGATGTCTCTATATGGAGGCTTCTCCAGCAAGATGAAATACTTCGAAGGGTCTATTGCAGGTGTCTCTAAAAAGGCATTAAACCTTTTAGCCGTGAATTGCACCACCTGACCTCTGATCTTTACCTTGGTGTTCTCTCCAAATGAGGTATCTCAATTTGTGTAGAACTTCCTCACCAATGTGAGGTTGCACCTCTCTGACTCATTGAAGATGTAACTCGCTCCCAACTCACGTATCTTGTCCTAAATGGCCAGGAACTCAAGTGCCAAGTGACCCTCATCTATACAATTCTCAGGTGCATACTTGACTTCTTTTTGAGTGTTGAACCAAGTAAGCCCATGGGGCTCTACCACTTTTGCTCCAAATCTCCTTGCGAGACCGGCTTTGGAAGCTAAAGAACTAGCCCTCTTTTTGCCTTTTCTTGCCCTCTTGAGACTTGGATTTGCAACAACCACCTCCTTTTCTTTTGATGCCATGGTACCTAACAAGCAAAAATCAAGAACTTTACAAAATTAGCCCATGAACAAAATGGCTAACTAATTAAGTGTTGAAGGAGAAAAATCAAGCCCACACTTAATTTTCTAGCATACTTATGAGAGTTTTTCAAATGGAGTACTCAAGACTTCCTCCATCATCATCCAATCTCAATAATTCAATTTAATTCACTAAGTCCATACTACACGAAGTTCATGGATTTTTCTTTCTTTTCAACTCTCTTTTAGCTTTTAGCTTTTCAAGAATGCTTCACCTAGGCCATCCCTCTCACTTTCCTCCTCCAGTTTATAATTCAAGTAATCCATATAATGAAGTAGCACTATTCAATTTAATCAACAAATAATAATCAATTTACTACCATTCATCTTGAATTAATTACGAATTTCAATAACTCAAGCATTATTCGTATTCAAGAATTCAATACCCATGTACTTTCTCTCTCTACAATTAATACATCTACCCACCAGCATTTAAGAATTCAATTCACCAACCCCCATCATCCCCACAAGTTCAGATTACCATATTCAACCAAGAATCAAGCTACCCAACAAAGATAACATACTATCATGGAAGAATTTAAGACTTTAAGCTTATCAAACCCGAAACATGAAATTCAATCTTTTAAAAAATAATGGTGATTTGGGTTCTAAATTTTGGTGGAAGGATGGTATGGGAGCATGCTTTCATCATTAATCAAATAGCAGAGAAGAAATATACTTACTTGAATTGAAGATGGAGAAGACAATATGGTGGGGAGAGGAAAATGGGGAGTTACGACTTAAGAGAGAAGAGAGGGAGAGAAATTTTTGCTTTTTGTGTTTCAAATTTTTGAAGGAAAAGGATGAATGAGACTTTAAATAAAGAAGTAGACATGGGATTTTATGTAATTTTAAGGTCTTTTGAGCCAATATTGACTCAAACTAGACCATGGAGNGGAAAAGGATGAATGAGACTTTAAATAAAGAAGTAGACATGGGATTTTATGTAATTTTAAGGTCTTTTGAGCCAATATTGACTCAAACTAGACCATGGAGCGCCTCCCCCTCTGTCTCACCACAGACTTAGAAATTTCTTTTTCTGGAGACAGGAGACTGGTGCAGCGCGCCACCCATAGCCTCACCTAACAATATTTTTTTCTTCTAGGATTTAACTCTTAACGCCCTACGCCAGGCATCTCACCCCATACTTATACTTTTTAGCTCAATGTCCCAGCTTGTTCTTGCCCCTTATGCCTTGTTAGTCTCTACAAAACAAAGAAAAATATACAAAATATTAGAAGGATGGGTTGCCTACCACAAAGAGCCTTAGTTATAGTCATGGCACGATATTCATGGGTTGCCTACCACAAAGAGCCTTAGTTATAGTCGTTGCACGATATTCATGGGTTGCCTCCCATGCAACGCTTGATTTAATGTCACAGCACGACTATGGTCCCCATCACTCCTTCATCTGAGTGGACTTATGACCATACTAGGGATCTACTAACTTCTCATACAGCACATGTTGCTCCACTAATTGATTACAACCTCCAAGTTCTTCAGTTGGCTTCACTGTAAAGTCCTCATAGTGAGGTGGCATTCGTGCTGCTCTGAACACTTTAAACACTACCTCTTGATCATCTACTCTCATAGAAATCTTGCCCAAATGAACATGCATGATAGCGTTAGCGGTGGCTAAAAATCCTCTCCCAAAAATAAGGGGAACTGCTGCATCTACCTCATAGTCTAGGATTATAAAGTCTACCGACAAGATGAAAGGTCCTACCTTAATCAAGACATCTTCAATGATTCCTTCAGGATAGGCCAGAGATCGATCTGCAAGCTGCAATGTCACTGTGGTAAGACATGGTTCACCTAATCCCAGATTTCTAAATAGGGATGCAGGCATCAAATTGATGCTCACACCCAAATCACATAAGGTCGAACCAACTTTGTTGTTCCCAATAGTGACAGAGATAGTGAGGCTCCCGGGGTCCTTTAGCTTTTTAGGAATTTTGTTCTTGATTCAGGAATTGCACTCTTTAGTAAGAGCAACAATTTCAAACTTTATATGCCTCCTCTTATTGGCCACGATATTCCTAAGATACCCGGAGTACTTGGGGACTTCCTGGAACAACTCCACTAATAGAATATTCATATGAACCTGCTTTAATAACTCAAGAAACTTACTACAAGCTGTGTCCTCTATCTTCTTCTTCAACCTTTGAGGGAATGGAGAAGGTGGTCTAGCTACCACAATTTTTGATTGTGGATTGGTAGACTTACCCACCTCAGTCTTAGAACTAACAACCTGTTCCTTATCAACTTTTTCTTTTCTGGGGATAGCCTCACCCAGCTCTTTACCACTGTGCAAGAATATTACGCTCACATTTTCCTTGGGGTTCTTCTCGATGTTACCCGGGAGTGACCCTATGGTCTATTGTTATGTTGTAGGGCCAATTGCCCCATCTTCCTCTCAAGCTCATGGATATATTTTGCATTTCATTAACCACTTGCGTCTATTGCACCATCCATTGCTTCATTATCTCTTCAAGAAAACTGCTCTGCTATTGACCTTGTGGCCTTTGATAAGTGTTCTGGGGCCTTTGGAAGTTTTGATTCCCTCCCCGTGAGGGATTTGATCCATTTTGGTACCCCTGAATATAGCCATTACCTGCAAAACCTCTTTGTCCTACAAAGTATATAGACTTAGAATTAAGAGGACAACTTGAATAGGCATGGTTTTCTCCACACGCCTCACATGATGATGGTGGAATTTGTACCTGCTGTACTTGGGTTCCTGCTGGTGTGCTCACCAACTTACTGATCGCATTCACCAGCTGGCTAATGTCTTCTCTGATTGCCGCAACACCATCCACCTCAAGCTTTCCCGACACCTTTACTGCTGTAAATCCTCTTCCCGAATCTTGATAATCTTGACTCCCAACAAACATGAAGCTTAAGAAAGCCTTAATTTCATCATAAATTTTGGAAAAAATCTATCCCTTTGTGGTAACATCTAGGAGTATCTTCAACTCGAGCTTCAGGCCCACTATGAAGTTGTGCCTAATTTCTCCATCTTTCTGTACAAATTCGGAGATCTTTCCCCTCAGTTCTTTAGTTCTTCTCGAAGAGAAAAACCGGTTGATGAACTTATTGGAGAGGATCTCCCAAGTAGTGATGGATCTTGTAGGCTTATTTTGAAGCCACTCCTTGGCTTCTCCAATTGGTGAGAACAGAAATAGAGTCAGCTTGACATATTCATCCGACACATTATGGTAGTGAAAATTTTCACTCTGCTCTATGAACGTCATCAGATGCTTGCGGGGATCCACGAATGGCTTGACCTGATATTAGCAAGTGTTTTGGACCAACCGCTCAATCCCTTTTTTCAGCTTAAAGTTCCTAGTGATGGCCGGTTTGACGACCTCTTTAGAAGCGTCCTCCAAATTAGGCCTAGCAAAATTCATCATTGGAACTCTATCATTCTCTTCACCTGCTGCCTGCCTGGTGTTTTCCATAACTAACCTTCGAAAAGGTTCTCTCTATTTCAGGATCAACAGATCCAAAGGTGGTCCCTGACTTCTCGTGCTTGGCATACACTAAGGCAAACAATCCTGTGAACTTCAACAAAAATAAGAAGCAAACGTAAAATACAGATTAGTAAAATAAAATTCTAACCTACAAGAGATTAAACAATAGTCAAGTCCTCGGCAATGATGCCAAAAACTTGATGTCATCCAAGCGCATCCAAGAGCATGTGGTCATCAAGTAATATAGGGTTGTTAAGTCCAGATATTGTACCCACAGAGACTTGTCAATTTAATCATTATAAGGTTGTCACTTTAATTTCACTAATCTACAAAACAGTTAAAATGAAGATAGGTTTGGAAAATTAAACTACTAAAACTTCAAATATAAAATTAACTAAAAACAATTGTAAACTTGATTGTATTTCTATGATGGTGAAAGACTAGGGCAATGACATTTGGCTAGTTTCAAGTTGAGTTTTCAAGACGTAATTAAACTGACATAATTCTTCCTATGATTATTAGTTGCAAGTTATTATCTCATTTCTTGCCACTATCCCTAGCATCCAAGAACTATTTCACGAACGTAACGCCTATATCTATAAGGTCGCAAGAGAACAATGAAACGATGATTATGCCTACTTATATTTCAACTAAACAGGGTTGAAGGGTATATCCCTATCCTCAACAACAACTTCTATCTTATCACCAATGGGTTCAAGGGTCTTTGAATTCCCATTCTGTATTTATTTTTAACCCTTTCGATTCACTTTCTAAGTTCAATGGAAAGACAACAGATTACTTACAAGGTGATCAATATCATAAATAATAAATTAATACAAATAAATACAAACAACCATAATTGAAGAATCAAAACTAAATTTAATTAATCTTTCAAACAATCAACCATCACCATGGCCGAAACCCTAGAATATAAGTTTAGTCAATCATAGATAAGCGGAAAAATGAATATGTAGTCATCATCATACGAAAATACAAGTAAAGAAGAGAAAAACCTAGTTATAGAACTGTGTCTTCCTTCCGAACGACTTACGAGCTTTCATAAACGAACTACGAAATGTAAAATATGAACTAATATTGATAAAAGATGATATCCCCCTTTTACAAACGACCTAAGGCATGTATTTATAGGTGAGCCTTCAAATGATGCTTCTGCCCTTCAAAATTTGGCTTTAAAACATCATTTTTTTGCCCATGAATAGCCCTGATGCGCCGCCCCATGTATCTCACCACAAACCTAGTCAAATTTCCAACAATTTCAGCTCTGGACAAGGTCTGGCGCGCTGCCCCTCTATCTCGCCAAGGTGTTCGTAAAATTTCTCTAAGTCTAGACACCTCTAGCACGGGGCGCCACTCATCTCGCTAAGATTTGTGAAGTGAAATTCTATGAAGTTCAAGGGATAGCATGGCGTGCCACCAATAGCACCAACCTAAATTTTTGTTCTCTGAAGTTCGGGACTTGGTGCGGGGTGCCAGCCATAGCACCAGACTATTCAGCTCCTCAAATCTTCACTCCTTGCATCATTTTGAGCCCATTTTGCTTAGTTTCTTGCTCAAATCAACTCAAAACATTTGTTAGTGCATAAAACAAACACACATGAATCTAAGCATAAATTAAGAATTATGAACTCAAGACATGATCAAATATGGGTAAAAACATGACAAATGGGCATAGAAATATGCCCAACATTAGCCTTAATTCAATTGGAACTTTTGGGAAGATTTGGTGTAACTTATTGGGCCAAATTTAAGCTTCATTTGGGCCACTATTAGGTCCATTAATACTTTTACATATTGTACCTGGTTGACCCTCATAACTTGGTCCATTCCTTTTAAGTAGATGGTGCACGGACTTACCGTTATAAGCTTAACTAAGTTGACGAGCAGCGAACTTTCTTTACTCCGTTTTTTCAAATCTTAGTCTTCTTACTTGATTAACTATTATGCATACTTTTATTTCCCAAACTATAGGTTTAATTATCACCTTGACATCCCAACTTTAAATACTTTCATCAACATTAGGTTAGTCGTACAAGCGTTGAAAAGTATTGGAATTACATCATCCTCCTTGGGTTTTTTTCCAAATAATAGCTTCAACCAAAGATCAGAGCATCTTAGCAGACATTGAAGAGAAATTTCTAGTAACTTTAATGCTCTATCATTCATCCTCAAATGAAAAGTATGGCTTAAACAAACTAATTCTAAGATTTTCTAAGTTTTCTTTGTGAACAGGACTATCCAAAACCTGTCAGCAGACTAGAAATAAGTATAGACAATCCTCACAGGACATCTCGACAAGTATAATATCCAAAACAAGTGTGAGACAAATAAATATTCCTTTTGGTCATATACCTAAACAAAGAACATCCTTTTAGCATAACTTACCTTCTATTAATACTTGAAACAATTGTGGGTATTTGAACTTCATGTCATCTTCTGCTACCCACATAACTTGCTCAATATTCTGGCCCCTTTATAGTATCTTAACGGAGGCTACATCTTTAGTTCTTAGCTTGCGAACTTAATAATTAAGAATGGCTACTAGCATTTCTTCAAATGATAAGCCCTTAATGATTTTAATATTTTCTAGGGCACAATAGCAAACGAATCTTCCACACATTTTTATAGTATGGAGATATGAAATACTGGATGTATTGAAGCTAATTTTGGAGGTAATTTCACTTTATAGGTTACTTGGCCAACCCTTCACATAGTTTGGTAAGGCCCAATATACTTCGAACTAAGTTTCCCTTTCTTCCAAATCGCATTATGCGCGTCATAGGAGAAACTTCTAAAAACACCCAATCATTTACCTGAAACTCTATATCTTTATACCGTGCATCTGAATAAGATCTATGGAAGCTCTGAGCTATTTTCAATCTTTCCTGTATCAACTTAACTTTTTTTATATCCCGATGAACTAGATCTGGCTCAAGTAACTCTGTTTCGGCTACCTCAAACTAGCCAATAGGAGACCTACATTGTTGCTCATATAAAGCTTCAAATGGTGCCATCTTGATGCTGGAACGATAGGTGTTACTATATGCAAATTCAATAAGAGACAGATGCTCATCCCAATTTCCTTTAAAATCGAAGGCACACACTCTCAATATATCTTTGAGTGTCTAAATATATGTTTTGCGTGGCCATCTGTCTAAGGGTAAAAGTCTATGCTCAGGTTTACTTACGTGCCCAAACTTTTTTGAAAAGATTTTCAAAAATGTGTTGTGTATTATGCCACCCTATCAAATATAATAGACATTGGAGTTCCATGTAATCATACTATTTCCTTAATATACAACTTGGTATAATCTTCAGTAGAGTCAGTAGTCTTTACAGGTAGAAAGTGTGCTTATTTGGTGAGTCGGTCAACAATTACTCAAATTGAGTCATACTTATGAAAGGAATGAGTCAAACCTGTTATGAAGTCCATGTTAATCATCTTTCTCTTTCCGCTTAGAATCTCAATATTCTATGTTAAGCTATTGGGCCTCAGATATTCTGCCTTTACCTGTTCGCAATTTGGACATTTTGCTTCATATTCCACCATATTTCTTTTCACGTTGTCCCACCAATAGATCTCTTTACGGTCATTATACATTTTTGTGGAGCCAAGGTGAACAGAGAATCAGGATTTTTTCCCCTAGTTGATTTTTTCTCCATGTCTTGCAATATCAGGAATGCATAATCTGGTTTGGCACCTTGAGGTGCCGTCCTCTCCAAGCTCAAATCCTATAATCTTATGTTGGTGGATATTTTCTTTATATTGCAAACAGGGGGTTATCATACTATGTGTCCTTTCACTTCTGCTACTAAAGATGATTCTGCAGTATTTTGGACAATAACTCCACCATCTTCAGAATCCAAGAGCCGGACTCCTCTAGGCTAACTTACAAATGTCTTTAGCTATTTCTTTATTTTTTATTGAAAAATGGGCCATACTACCCATAGACATCTAGCTGAGGGCATCAGTTACCACATTAACTTTACTTATGTGATAGAGGATATTGATATCATAGTCTTTTAGTAATTCTTATCTAATCTATCTCAGGTTCAACTCTTTCTGTTTAAAGATATACTACAATCTCTTATGATCAGCAAATATATCAACACGAACCCTATATAAGTAGTGAGACCATAATTTTATTGTAAATATAACTGCATTCAATTCTAGATTATGTGTCGGATAATTCTTTTCATGCTTTTTGAGTTTTGTAGAGGTATATACATATCACCTTACCACGCTACATCAGTACACAACCTAATCCAACACCGAAAGAATCATAATAAATGATATATACTTCATTACCTTTAGCAAGGCTAATACTGGTGATGATGATAATTTATTGTTTAGCTCCTGGAAACTCCTTTCACAAGTGTCACGCCCCAACCTTGGGCGTAGGCATGGCAGGCACTCAAGCCTTACTGACCAAAGAAAACCACATAACATGGTGTACATCATGAGCTTACATCTAATCATAAATGGAATATGGATAGCCTTAAGCTAATAAAATCAAAGTACTCAATTTATAAAAGACTTGCAAAATTTACATCATCATGAACAATATAATTTATGAAGCATTTAACATAATGTAGTAACTATTTTATGGAGACAAGGCACCTAACATACCTCTAAAACAACATCTAATAGTTTGAAAATAACTAAGCCCAAAACAAGTTGGGCTTAGCTGGATGAATGTAACGACCCGAGCATGGACTCCGGACCGAGACATGGGACCTAAAGCCATGAATGACTCCATGCGAACCCATGGCATAAGAAAAGCAATTCAATGGAATACACTAAAGTGGAAAATTCAAAACTTAAGCATGAATACGCGGAAGTCTATAAAACATAACATAGAAAGAAAGAGTGACGTATATCAACAACTGAGTCAACTAATACATGTTTATTTGAAAAGCCTCTGTCATAGAAAGACTGATAGGACATCTCCCCCAACTAGTTCTCTAAGTCTGGAACTAAAATGACATAAGAACATAACTAAATAAAATGTCCTCGGAGGATGAGGACTCACCAAACAGGGACTGATATGGGAGCGGAGCTAATAACGCGGCTGAGTCTGATCACCTGAACCTATATCATGAAATGATATAGCATAAAATATGCGGTTAGTACTTTGAATGTATTGGGTATGCGAGGTAAGTAAAACAAGATTAAAAAATGCATTAAGAGTTTATGAGAGTAGGACATTTAAACATGAAGTAATAATCATAATTTAAATATGAGGGCTCAAGGCTTTCAAACCGTTCATAAACTAGTCATAAATATGTTCATTAGAGAAATCTTGTAAACCATAACTTGAGCCAAATTATCATAATCATAAACAAGAAAAGATCATAAGGAACAATGGGACGATTCATCATAACCGATACTACCATGATAGATCTTACATGATGCCCCAACTATCTTGCTCAAGTGGGCAGAGCCGTCCCAAGCTAGCTACAGAAAGGGACGATAAAATGGCATGATGTCACTAATGAGACCCCACTGGGTTAAACATGAATATATCCTATGTTGGCATGTAGTTTTGAGGCCTGGGTTCCCGGAACCCCCCACCTACTCGATGCTTGATACTACTCCCAAAAATATGCACATGGCTCATACTGTAATCATGAAACATACTTCAAGTACATGGGCTAGTAATAAATCATAGGATACATGAACATGCTTGAAATACGTGAACTAGCCATTAAAGAGGCCCGTGAGTCGGCTGTGGACAAAAACTTGATAATTGTAAAATCTATGCATACTTGAGAAATTTATCATACTTGAAATTCGTAAATCTATGAAGGGTTCTTGTAAAAATAATACCTTATGATCATAATACATAACTTAAAACTTGAGAGTTGATATCATAAGAAAATCATGGGATTTCATAATAGAGGAATTTAACCCTAGAAGTTCACAATCATACTTGTAATCTAGGAATCGAAATTTCATGAAAGGCTTGATAGAAATATAAAACCCTAACCATAGAATCATCAATTTGATCAAGATAGCTAATCCCATGGATGAATCATGGAGGAATTTAACAACACCCAAAATAGCCCTAGAATTTTGAATTTAGGGCATGCAGAATGGAGACATTATTTCGAGTGAAGAAGGGGTATGAGGGTGGAAGAACCCCTCTTTGACAATCCCCACATACCTTGGTTCACTAATTTCTTGACTTAGTGTGAGACSCAAAGAGAATTTGAGAAGGTGTGAAGAACCCTAGCTTGTTCTTGTGAGCCTTGAGAGATTTTGATCTTCAAATTAGATGTTAGGAGTAGAAATAAGAGTTCTAGGGTGAAATTCCCCTTAAGGCACTCTTTCCCAAGCTTGAAACAACGTAGTTTAGGAGTTAGGAGCTTAAGAATTATGGAAACGCCCTTAATGATTCGATAGGAAATTGCACACTGCCAGTCACCATGAGGGACCTAACGAGTCGATAAGTTATTGGACGACTCGTGGTCTTCCCTCATTTCCACTACTAGAATTTTTCCCATTCTTCCATCCTTCCCAGAAAATGACTCACTTAATGAGTCGTGAAATTGGACCACGACTCGTCCCTCAACTCGTTAAGTCTCTTGGAAATTCAACATTTTCTCCTCCAGTATATACTTAACGGGTTATCCCACGACTCGTAGGGAATCTTAACAATTCGTTACACCATCCGTCTTGTCTTCCTCAAGGTAACATATTCTCCAACTTATGCACACACAACAGTTCACATAATGGCCCGTTGGGTCACATAACGGGTCACTCAATGACTTGTTCTGTGACATAGTGCAGATTTTCCTGTTTTCTCCACATTCAGTCCTCAGGTCTGATCTTAGGGACTTTTGGGGTGTTACATTATCTTCCCCTTGGGAACATTCATCCTCGAATATAGAATAGACATACTGAAAGGTTAGGAAAGAAATGCAATCCCAAAACTGAACAACTAAAGCTAGAAACTGATGGAGTGACCAACTCTGGACTGGGATACATGATTGAACTGAATTCATGAAACATACATGCATTCTATGACATGAAATAAACTTAGAGACATGAAGTTTACATGAAACTAAATAGAGTACTAAGGAGGAAAGGGGTACCTCAAGCAGGCATTGAGCCAGAAGGGAAAAGATGCATGTATTTAGCCATCATATATGCTTCGGCTTCCCACGTAGCTCCCTCAACAAGATGATTTCCCCACATCACCTTCACTGAACTACTTCCTTTTTTCTCAACTTATGAACCTAACGATCAAGGATCTCAACCGGAACCTTCTCATAGGTAAGGATATCCTTCACACCTATGTTCTCCACTGGAACAACCAAGGCTGGGTCACCGATGCACTTTTTGAACAGGGATACATGGAAAACTAGATGTACCGAAGCTAACTCTATTGGTAAATCCAACTCATATGCCACCTTGTCAACTCTCCTCAGAATCCTATAAGGACCAACATATCGGGGATTAAGCTTCCCTTTCTTTCCGAACCTCATCACTCCCTTCATGGAAGACACCTTTAGAAACACCCAATAATCAACTCCTCCGAACATACGCATAAGATTTTTGACAACTCTGAGTTGTTTTCAGTCTTTCTCTAATAAGCTGAACTTTCTCCATAGCCTCATGAACTGAATCTGATCCTATCAAAATAGCCTCACCTACCTCAAACCATTCAATGGTGACCTACACCTCTGCCCATAAAGAGCCTCAGACGAAGCCATGTGAATGCTAGAGTGGTAACTGTTATTGTAGGCAACCTCGATTAGAGGCAAGTGATCATCCCAAATACCCTTGAAATCAATCACACATGCTCTCAACATGTCCTTAAGAGTTTGAATGGTCCGCTCGGACTGACCATCTGTCTATGGGTGAGAATATATGCTGAGCTTCACCTGAGTACCAAGTCCCTTCTGAAATGATCTCCAGAACTTAGAGGTGAACGGAGTGCTCCTACCTGAGATAATGGACAAAGGAAATCCATAATACCAAACTAACTCCCAAATATACAATCTAGTATAATCCTAAGCTAAATCGGTAGTTTTGACTGGTACGAAATGAGCTGATTTGGTCAACCTGTCCATATCACCCATATAGAGTCATACTGTCGGCGTGTACGAGGCAAGCCTGTAATGAAGTCCATATTAATCTCTTCCCACTTCCAAGTGGGAATGCTAATATCTTGAAGCAATACCTTTAGGTCTCTGAGCTCAACCTTCACCTGTTGGCAATTCGGACACTTAGTCGCAAACTCTGCTATATCTTTCTTCATGCCATTCCACCAATAGACTTCTCATAAATCACGATACATCTTGGTGGAACCTGGATAGATAGAGTACCGAGAGCCATGAGCCTCACTGAATATCCGCTCTCTCAAGTCATCTACAGCTAGCACACACTATCGGCGCTGATATAGAAGTACACGGTCTTCCCCTTGGGATAAAACCTCCACTTTTTGATTCCAAACAACTTCTTTAAGATTCACTAGGATACAATCCTCATCTTTCCTAGCATTGATTTCCGTCACCAAAGAAGATTCTGACTCATTTTGAACGATAACACCACCATCCGTAGAATCCACATAAGGCAAACCCCTAAACGAGCAAGCCTATGGACATCCTTCACCAACTCCTTTCTCCCACTCTCTACATGAGACACGCTCTCCATGGACAGCCTACTAAGAGCATCCGCCACTACACTGGCCTTGCCGAATGAAGGACACTCATGTTATAGTCCTTGAGAAGCTCTAGCCACCTCCTTTGCTGCAGATTCAGGTCCTTCTGTGTGAACAAGTACTAAAGGCTCCTGTGGTCCATGAACACATCCAGATGCACCCCATACAAATTGTGCATCCAAATCATCAAGGAAAATACCACAGCTGCAAACTCTAGGTCATGCGTCAGATAATTCTTCTCTTGAGTCTTAAGCTGTCTAGAGGCATAAGCCATACCTTACCATGCTGCATCAACACACAACCAAGACCAACCCTAGAGGTATCAAAATACACAACAAAACCATCCGTGCCCTCCGGTAGGGTTAATACTGGGGCTGACGTGAGTCGAGTCTTTAACTCCTGAAAACTCTTCTCACAAGCATCCAACCACTGAAATTTGACCTTCTTCTGGGTCAACTTAGTCAATGGTGCTGCGATGGATGAAAATCCTTCTATGGATCTGCTATTGCAGCCAGCTAAACCCAAGAAGCTCCTAATATCTGCAGGACTAACAGATCTAGGCCAATTCTTCACTGCTTTTATCTTTTGAAAGTCCACCTGTACACCATTGCTAGACACTACATGGCCCCAAAATGCTACTAAGTTTAGCCAAAACTCACACTTGCTAAATTTAGCAAACATCTGGCAATCCTTGAGAGTCTGCAACACAATCCTTAAATGAGCGACATGCTCCTCCTCGCTGTAAGAGTATATAAGAATATCATCTATGAAGACAATCACAAACATATCCAAATATTGAACACTCTATTCATCAAATCCATAAAAGCTGTAGGAGCATTCGTTAGTCCAAAAGACATAACTACGAACTCATTGTGACCATATCGAGTCATGAAGGCTGTCTTTAGGATGTCACTCTCCCAAACTCTGAGCTGGTGATAGCCGGATCTAAGGTCTATCTTCAAAAAACACTTAGAACCCTGAAGCTGATTGAATAGGTCATCAATCCTGGGGAGAGATATTTATTCTTGATTGTAACCTTGTTCAACTGCTGATAATCGATGCACATTCTAAGGGAACCATCCTTCTTTCAAACAATGAGAACTGGAGCACCCCATGGGGATTAACTAGGCCTGATGAAACACTTATCTAGGAGATCTTTCAATTCCTTTAGCTCGGCTGACGCCATTCTGTAAGAAAAAATGGATATAGGCTACGTATGAGAGAGAAGCTCAATACCGAAGTCAATCCCCCGCTCAGGAGGGACTCCTGGCAGATCAACTGGAAAACACCTCCAGATACTTACATAAAATAGGGATAGACTGAAGAATTGGGGTCTCGGGCATAGAATCCTTGACCCGAACTAGATGATATACACAACCTTTAGAGATCATCTTCYTGGCCTTGAGATAGAAAGCAAAATGACCTATAGGCACAGCTGAACTACCCTCCCATTCTAGGACTGGTTCACTTAGAAACTGAAACTCTACTAAACGAGATCTATAATCAATGGAGGCATAACAAGCGTGTAACCAATCAATACCAAATATAACATCAAAGTCGGTCATGTCTAACTTCACTAGGTCAACTGAGGTGATTCTCTGAAGGATTGTGACAGGGCAATTTTTGTATACCCGTCGAGCTAAAACTAACCATCGACAAGAGTAGAGATTGGGAAGGGTTCTTTAAGATTTTGGGATTGACTCTAAAACTAACAACAACATAAGGAGTCACGAAAGATGAAGTAGCCCCTGAATCTAACAATGCATACACATCAAGATGAAATACTTGTAACATACCCATAACCACATCGGGTGAGCACTCCTACTCCTGTCGAGATAAAAGTGCGTAAAATCTATTCTGGCGCTGACCGCCACCCATACTAGTAGAAGCACCCTGCTGGAAAGGACATACTGCTAGAGTTGCTGAACTGGTGGTTGGGGTAGAACCTCCAACATTGCCCTGCCTAGCTGAAGGGCAATCCCTGAGCATATGCCCAGGCTTTCCGTATCCGAAACAAGAATCTAAACCAACCAAGAACTCTCCGGGGAGGTTCTTGCCCTACCTCCTATAAGATGGGAAAGTGCGGTCCTGTGCCGTGCTCCTATGACCACTCAGGCCTGATGCCCTACCCCTCTGATCATGTCTAGGCCTCGATGGGACACTGGGCGATGATAGACTAGGGTTGACGACCCCTGGTAAGATTGTGGGCGGTGCTCGCCACTAGCACTTTGCTGGGAATACCTAAAGCTGCCAGACCTGGCCCTCTTGGCCTCTCACTCTCTCTCTCTCTCTCTTTCATCTACTCCTCCTCTATTTGTTGAACATGTATCATCAAATGAGAGATGTCCATGTCACTTTTCACATGGTGGTCCTGCTCATCTTGACCAGGAAATCTACAACCCCATTTACAAACTTACTCATACGAGGTCTTGGGTCAGCAACCATCTCTGGTGAATACTTATACAACTGGATAAATTCCAAAGCATACTCCTACACGGTCAAGTTGTTCTGCTTCAAATTGATGAATGTGGCCGCCTTTGCCTCCCTCAACTCTCGAGGAAAAAACCTATCCAAAAAACAAGCCACAAACTCATCCCAGCCCACGGGAACCGCTCCAACTCCCCTTCTATCTATCCATTAATGCAATCATATGTGACAACCCCCTTCAGCTGATGTGAGGCTAAGTATGCACTCTCCTCTCTAGTCACCCTCATAATTTGGGTGATCTTCTGGACCTCCTCTGTAAATTCATGTAGGTCCTCATCAACCTTCGACCCAAGAAACTCAGGTGGGTTCATCTTGAGGAAGTTTCATACTCTTGCCGCTGCTGCGTTCCCATTCTAAGGAACATGGGACACTGCCTGCTGGTTGAACTGAGTGGTCATGACCTATTCTAACATCTGAAATGCCACCCTGAACTCGGCATGGGCGACCTATTTGGGTAAGGGATCCGCTGGAGCTGGTGGAGCTGGCTGATGCCCCTCAATTGCCATGGGTATTTCCGTTTCCATTTCTCCTTCCATTGACTTGGCGTGGAGGAATATTTCTGCAAACATATATAGCATGAGTTAGAGAAATAGAGAGATACTTTATCGAATGACATGGATCATGAAAGAAGGGAAATTTCCTAAAAGCGTCTTGTAGTCTCTTCCCCATAAGTGTGATATGCTTTACACCCATGGAAAAGACTCTACAAAATGCGGCTTTTAGACACCCTAGGACACACCTAAATCTTGGATCTGATACCAAATTTGTCACGACCCGAGCATGGACCTCTGACCGAGACACGGAACCTAGAGCCATGAATGACTCCAAGCGACCCATGACATAAGCAAGCAATTCAAGAGCATAGACTAAAGCAGAAAATTCAAAACATAAGCATGAATATGCAGAAGTCTATAAAACATAACATAGAAAGCAAGAGTGACGTATATCAACAGCTGAGTCAACCAATACATGTTTGTCTGAAAAGCCTCTAGTCATAGATGGACTGATGGGATAGCTCCCCCAACTAGTCTGCTGAGTCTAGAACTGAAATTACATAACAACATAACTAAAAAAATGTCCTCGGAGGATCAAGACTCACAAAACAGGGTCTGATATAGGAGCGGAGCTAACAATGCGGCTGAGTCTGATCGCCCAAACTTATATCATGAAATGATATAGAATAGAGTATGCAGTCGGTAATTTCAATGTACTGAGTATGCTAGGTAAGTAAAACAAGCTAAAAAAATGCATTAAGAGTTCATAAGAGTAGGACATTTAAACATGAAGTGACAATCATAATTTAAACATGAGGGTTCAAGGCTTCCAAACCTTTCATAAATTAGTCATAAATATGTTCATAAGAGAAATCTTGAAAACCATAACTTGAGCCAAATTATCATAGTCATAAACATGCATAAATCACAAGGAATAGAGGGAGGATTCATTGTAACCGACACCACCATGATAGAGCTTACATGATACCTCAACTATCTCGTTCAAATGGGCAGAGCCGCCCCAAGCATGCCAAGTCAAGGGACGATAACATGGAATGATATCACTAATGAGACCCCGCAGGGTTAAACATGAATATATCCTATGTTGGCATGTAGTTCTGAGGCCTGGGTTCCCAAAACTCCCCACCTACTCGATGCTTGATACTACTCCCAAAAATATGCACATGGCTCATACTATAATCATGAAACATACTTGAAGTACATGGGCTAGTAATAAATCGTAGGATACATGAACATGCTTGAAATACGTGAACTACCCATGAAAGAGGCCCGTGAGTCGGCCATGAACATAAACTTGATAATTTTAAAAGCTATACATACTTGAAAAAGTCCTTGAAATTCGTAAATCCATGAAGGGTTCTTGTTAAAATCATACATCATGATCATAATACTTAAGACTTGAGAGTTGATATCATAAGAAAATCATGGGATTTCATTAGAGAGGAATTTAACCCTAGAAGTTCACAATCATACTTGTAACTAGGATTCGAAATTTTATGGAAGGCTTGATAGAAATATAAGAACCTAACCATAAAATCATCAATTTGATCAAGATAGCTAATCCGATAGATGAATCATGGAGGAATTTAACAACACCCAACCTAGCCCTAGTATTTTGAATTTAGGGCATGGGGAATGGGAGATCATGATTTCGATTGAAGAAGGGGCATGAGAGTGGAAAAACCCCTTATTGACAATCCCCACACACCTTGGTTCACTATTTCGTGACTTAGCTTGAGTTCCAAAGAGAATTTGAGAAGGTGAGAGTGAAGAACCCTAGCTTGTTCTTGTGAGCCTTGAGAGATTTTGATCTTCAAATTAGAGTGTTAGGAGTAGAAATGAGAATTCTAGGGTGAATATTCTCCTTAAAGCACTATTTCCTAAGCTTGAAACAGCGTAGTTTAGAAGTTAGGAACTTAAAAATTACAAAAATGCCCTTAATGATTCGACAGAAAATTGCACACTGCCAGTCACCACGAGGGACCTAATGAGTCGTTAAGTATTGGATGACTCGTGGTCTTCCCTTATTGCCACTACTAGAATTTCTCCCATTCTTCCATCCTTCCCAGACAATAACTTACTTGAAGAGTCTTGAAGTGTCACCACGACTCATCCCTAAACTCGTTAAGTGTCTTGGAAGTTCAACATTTTCTCCTCCACTACATACTTAACGGGTTATCCCACGACTTATAGGGAGTCTTAAAGACTCATCACACCATCCGTCGAGTCTTCCTCAAGATAACATATTCATGTAGCTTATGCACACACAATGGGTCACATAATGACCCGTCGGGTCACTTAACAGGTCACTCAATAACTCATTTTTTGACATGGTGCCAATTTTTCTATTTTCTCCATTTCAGTCATCGGATCTGGTCTTAGGACTTTTGGGGTGTTACAATGAAGTGGGATCCTAGAGATTAGGTTAATAATTGGCATGCATACTTAAATTTGCATTATCAGATAATGCAGTGCCCCCAGCCAAAGGGACGTGGGTACATAGGATCGAACTGTATGTAAAGCAGCTAAATGAAACATAATATAACTCAAAATATAATAAAGAGAGACCAAGATATGGACATAATATGAAGGAAATCAAGGATATAAAAATTAGTTAGTAGACCCTTTAAAAGCATGTTTTCATCACCAAGCATTATGTTTTTTGTGGGATATTCTTATCTTAACCGACTTCCACTATCTTGTAAACATGAAGTCTGATCTCTGCCTGATTAGCTAAGCTATGTCATATCTTACCGGGGTATGAGACATACATATCGTAGCTTGATAGCAAGGATCCATAACCGTCACGACCAAAACATAGGCCCGAATCGAGGCATGGGACAAGGAGCCCCGAGAGACCCCAAGTCGACCCATGGGATGAATATACATCTACCTCAATCAATATAAAGCGGAAGGATTAACATAATAACAGGGCGAAAATCCAAACATAACATAACAATCTGAATATACAACACAAGTCTGACGCTGAATACAATCTATTGTCTGGAAAGCCTCTAATTCTGATGAGTTGATGGGACAAGACCCCAACTAACACTCTAAGTCTGAAACTGAATATACGAGGATAACTGATAACAAAGGGTCCTAGGGAGATGAGGACTCACCAATAAAGACTGGATGCTAACTTTGAAAGATTGCTAGTGACGGGGATGATTTTGAATATCGGATCCTGTATCATAAAATGATACAACAGAGAGTATGCGGTTAGTATGTGGAATGTACCGAGTATGCAAGGTAAGTAAAACCGCTTAAATAAGTAAAATCATTTAAAACATGCATAATATAAAACAACATCAAGATAAGAATCTGAGAGTAGGCTTGCATGCTATTTTTTGAAATCATGATCTGAACATAACTGAACATCATAACTAAATCGAATGACCCAAAGCTGAAGTCTGATGATCATAAGTAAAATTAAACATTGGATCTGTGTATATATCATGAATGATAAATATGTATACTGAAATCACGAGGAACAATGAGAGACTCGTCATGTAACCGACATTACGATAGAGTTTACATGGTCCCGACTATCACACTCAAGTGGGCAGAGCCGTCGAAAGCCTTGACAGGGCTAAGGACGCTACCATGATATCGATATCAAGCTAAACGCCCCCTTAGGGTAGGGGAAAACTCACATGGGTGGTCCCAAAATAATCTAATCATACCTACGTTGGCGCATAGTTCTGAGGCATAGGGTTGACTGACCCTTAGCCTACTCGGTGCTAGACACTACTCCCAAAAATATGCATATGCTCTCCATCGTTTTTCAATGAAGCTCATCGCTTTTCAATGAAGCTTCCTCATCATGTATTGATGAAGCCGAATAATCATGAATATATATAGCAAATTTGAATCATACATGAGAGGAGCTCGCTCAAACCATACCACAAGCCGAACATAATTGCGCCCTGACTCTAAAACCATGTGGTAAACTAATTAACTTGAAATCACATTATAATTGAAATTATGGGCTTGCCCAATACTTAATCATGATTGAAAATACTTGATTCACTTGAAAACATGATCATAGACATGGGAAACTTGAAAACATGCTTTTCATCATAAATATCTCATCATACATGAACATACATCATAAATCTCAACTTTTATGAACTTCTCATGGATGGACATTATAGTTTATAAAGCTTGAAAACATGATTATAATTGAAAATAATGTAAAAGTTGCCCATGAATCATAATTCGATAATAGACACATTCTTAGATCATATCCATGGTAGAAACTTAGAAAATTCATGCATTAGGATAAAACCAGGATCACCAGAGCAGATTTTCATGAATTAGAGAGGGATTGGGCATGGGTGTGAACAAATTCAGCTATTCATAATCCTACATACCCGAGAGGATCTGATTCTATGATTTCTCTCGATTGCCCAAGGAAGAATTGATGAAAACTTGAAGGAAATTGAGCTTGATCATCTCTCTAGACCTTTACTCTTGCAAACATGAATTAGAATAGCCTAGAATTAACTTAGACCTCTTAAACTTCACTATTCATATCTTAAAACGATTTAGTTTAGCCTTAGATCATGTAAATACTGAGCAAGCCCTTACTAAATTCACGTAAAATAATCGATCGCGCTCCCCACTAGGACTGGATGAGCCGCCGTTGAAGGCCACGACTCATGGCTACCAACGGTCGAAAGGTCGCTAACATTTCCTGTGGATCATCACGGACCCGCACGAGTCGTTATCGGTGACCAACTTGGCTGTCACCACTCCGTAGTCTTCACTACCGTAAAAATATCTCGGGCCATCACTTGGCACACCATGACTCAGTACCCAACGAGTAATGGTGACCCACCCATTAAGTGTACTTCCCAAGTCCTCCTTCCTCGAACCTCTCTCCGACTCACGCACTAACTTCATGAGTCACGGGCCGACCACGACTTGTGGTCACAGTCCAGGCACTCCAAACTCAAAATTTCCAACTTAAACCATGCACCTCACCATGGGTCTTTCACGGTCATGGTTCACCTAACGGGTCAGCGGTGACGACCGTTCCAGGACTACGTAAAATCCTATTTTCTCCATTTTGACTCCTGCCTAATCTTAGTGCCTCCGGTATGGGACAAGATCTACCCTTCTTCCTCGAATTTTGAAAACCATACGTAAGGTGCGTAGAAACACAATTATCATACTCAAACATTATATAAGCCGAAAACTAACGATGACTAGCTCCAATTTAAACTACATGTCTCGAATCTAATTCAATCATACATATATCCATATACGTGAAAGAAACCGGGGCACATGAACTAAACATGAAATCGAATAGAGTTTTAGGGCTAACCGATACCTCAAGTCGGAACGAAGCCGTAGAGAATAAATATGTATCTACCATCATATTTGCTTTCTACTTCCCAAGTAACTCCCCTCCACATGCCGATTCCTCCATAAAACTTTAACTTATGCTACTTCCTCACTCTTAGCTCAAGGGTCCTACCGATCCAAAAGATTTACACCAAAACCTCTTGATAACTAAGACTTTCTTTCACATCGACACAGTCCACCGGAACAACTAAAATTGATCACCCAAACACTTTTGTAGCGATACATGAAAGATAGGATGCATGAAAGCTAATTCTCGGTGGGCAATTCCAATTTCATATGCCACCTTGCCAACCCGCTTCACAACTGGGTAGGCTGGGAATATAACGAGGATGAGATTTCCTTTCTTTCCAAACCTCATCACTTTTCATGGGAGACACCTTCAAACACCCAATCATCCACTTCAACTCAAGTTTCTCTCCTTCTCCATCGGCATAGGACTTTTTGGTGTCTTTGAGCCGTTTTCAACCTGCCCCATATGAGCTGAACCTTCTTCTGCATGGACTCATGACCGAATCAGTCCTATTATCACAACTTCATCGACTTCAAATCAACCAATGGGCGATCTACACTCTTTCCATGTATAGCCCAAATGGAGCCATCTCTGAATGCTGTAATGGTAGCCGCATCATACGCAAACTCACAAGAGGCAAAATGGTCATCCCAACTACCCTTGGATTCAAATCACACATGCCCTTACCACAAAACCTGAAAGTTCAATCGTCCGTTCCGCTTGACCATCTGCTTATGTGAAATGTCAGACCGAGATTAACTCGAAAGTACCAAGTCCTTTAAAATGATCTCCAAAACCGTAGAGGTAAACCGAGTACCTCGCTCGATATGATGGACAGTGCACCATGCAACCGAACTAGCTCCCTAATGTATAGTTTGCATAATCTCTCGCGTAATCGCTGGTTTTGATCGCAGGAAATGAGCAAACTTTGGTCAACCTCGCCCACAATCACCCAAATGGAGTCATACCGTCCCAGTGCGAGGCAACCCAAGATGAAGTCCATATTGATTTATTCACTTCCAAGTAGGGAATGCCGATGTCCCGAAGCACACCTCCGGATTCCTCTCGGTGCTCAACCTTCACTTTTTAGCAATTTGACACTTAGCTACAAATTCCGTAAATGTCCTTCTTCATGCCATTCCACCAATAGATTTCCCGTAGGTCACTTCTGCATCTTGGTGGCACCCGACGTATTGAGTATCTCGGAACCGTGAGCCTACAACATCCGATTTCTCAAATCATCAATGTTCGGGACACACAAGCGAATTCCCTGATATCACACACCATCTCCCTTTGGAAGTTAAGACTCTACTGGACTCTGAATTACTCCTTTAACTTGTATCAAAGATAAAGGGTCCTCGTCTTGTCTAGATTTCACATCACTACCAAGGATGATTCTCGATCCGTTCCGAACTATAACACCACCATCGGGCCAAGTCAACCAACTCCCAACCGTGCAAGTCGATGCACATCCTCACTGCATCGTTCTTCCTCTTTCTACATGGGGACACACTCTCCATAAGAGTCTACTAAGTACTCATGACCAGACATCTTACTGTATGGTAAAGGACATCATATCATAATCCTCGAAAATTCCAACCACCTTCTTTGGCTCAGTTTAAGTCCTTCCGGTAAACACATATTGTAGGCTCTTGTGGGTCCGTAAACACATCTACACGGGACCCCATACAAATAGTGTCTCCAAATGTTCAATGCAAATACCATCAGCAATAATTCAAGATCATGGGTCGAGTACTCTTCTCATGAACTTCAAGCTATCCGGAAGTGTATGCTATCACTTTACCATGCCGCATCAAGACACACCCAAGGCCGATCCTTAAAGCTTGCAATACACCACAAACCTATCGGGTACCCTCCTAGGGTTAACACTCGGTGTCGGGTGTTGAGTCTTCACCCCGGAAAGCTCCTTTCACAAGCATCCGACCATTGGAATTTCACTTTCTTTGGGTAAATTGGCCAATGGCTCCGCGATAACCGAAAAGCCCTCAACAAATCTCTCGACTGTACCCGACTAAACCCAAGAAACTCCCCGATGTCCGAAGGATTCACCGGCCTAGGACAATTCTTTACCATTTCTATCTTCCGAGAGTCCACCTTTATGCCCTCACTCGACACCACACTTAATCTAAAATTCCACCGAGTTTAACCAAAACCGCATTTACTAAATTTAGCATATAATTGGCGATCCTTGAGAGTCTCTGTAACACTCCTGAAGAGTATTTAGGATGTCATCAATAAACACGATCATGAACATATCCAAGTATGTCTTGAACACCATATTCATCAAGTTCATAAAAGTCAAGTAGAGCATTTGTTAGTCCAAAAGCACATAACTACAAAACTCATAATGAAAATATCGCGTCCTAAAGGCTTTCTTCTGGGATATCACTCTCCCGAACTCCGAGCTAATGGTATTTGAATTTGAGATCTATCTTCGAAAAGAATTTGGCACCTAAGCCGGTCAAATAAATCATCAACTCGGGAAGAGGATACCGTTCACGGGGGCGACCTTGTTCACCACGATAATCAATGCACATACCAAGAGTAACCATCTTTCTTTCGAAAAAGAGAACTGGGAACTCCATGGGGATTTTCTGGCCTAATGAATCCCTTTATCTAAAAGGTCTTTCAATCAAGCCCTCTCAACTCCTTTAGCTCTACCGAGCCATTCTATAAGGAGGAATAGATATAGGCCGCGTACTGCAGTTGAAGGTCAATACCAAAATCAATCTCTCGCCGGGGGAGGGACTCCCAAGCATCATCTCGTAGTTGACTGGATACTCACATGGCTATTGGGACTGATCGATATAGTTAAGTCCCACGTGGCATCTTTAACCCTAACTAGATGGCATACAACCTTTGGAGATCATCTTTCTCGCCTTAAGGTAGGAAATGAAATAACCTACAAGCACAAATAACTACCCTCCCATTATGTGACCTGATCACTTAAATCTCGAACTCTTCTGCCCAGGTGCTACAATTAACTGAGGTATAACATTTGAATAGCCAATTCATGCCGAGATAACATCAAAATCTAGCCATGGCTAACTCTACTAGATCCGATGCGCCGACTTTTGAAGGACTCCGTGATCGAGAAACTTCTATACACCCGTCTAGTTACAACTGAATCACCCATGTGGAGTAGAGACCGAGAAGGTTCTACAAGATTCCGAGACCGACTCAAACTACTAGCCACATAGTGGTGGTTACAAAAGACAAGGTAGCCCGTGAGTCTAACAAAGCATATACATCAAGAGTGGAAAACTCTTGGGCATTCAAATATTACATCCAAAGGGAGACTTTCGCTTCGGCGAGATGCTGTGTGGCATAGAATCTATTTTGGCGCTCGACTCCGCCACTTGTACTAGTAGATGCGCCTTGTTGAAATGGGTGAGCTAGTGGAGTCAAGCAAACCGGAGCGTCTCGAATTCCCTATCATGGCCTCGTCTAGCTACCGGGAAGTCTCTCGAGCATATGTCCGGCTTCCCGCACCCAAAGAAAGCACTCGACCCGCTAAACACCGACTCCGTGCCTCCGACCACACTTCACGCAAATCGGGATATTGAAATCTTCTAGCCCGCCGCTTCGACCCCGGGGCCCGATGCTCGTCCTCTCTCGGGTCATGCCTGTGCCTGATGGCACACTCAACGCCGAAGATTTTGGGGCCGAAGATCTCTCGGTGGGATCGTTGCGATTCCCACCGCCCGGTCTCGGCTCGAGAGAACCTATACTTATCCGTCCCGGCCCTCTTGGCCTTTCTATCCCTTAGATGCGCGCCTCCATCCGTCGGTGTACAAGACTATCCGAGGAAAATCCATATCCTAATGGCATCGTGGTTCTCGCAATCTTGTCTAGATGGGCCCCGCATCCCCATGAACAAACCCGGCCACTCACGCTCTCGATCAACCACTAAATCAGCGTACTTTGACAGACGAGTGAACTCTAGGGCATATTCCCCGCACTCATCTTCCCTTGTTTTAGATTCACGAATCCCTACTTACCTTCATCTCCTCATTTCGAGGGAAAACCGATCTAGAACGCGACATGAAACTTATCCCAACCGATAGGGGGGCCCTCTCCTACTACCCTACTATCCTTCCACCGTTTAAATCAAATGTGTGTGACCCCATTCAACAGGTATGAGGCTAAATTAGCATTTCACTCTTCCTCCATTCACCCCATGACCCAGATCTTCGTGGATCTCATCAATAAACCTGCCGTGATCCGTCCACCTTCGATACGCAAACTCTTTGGGTTCATCCTTAGGAAATCTTTGACTCTTGCCGCCACCACATTTCCATTCTCAAGTGACATGTGCTATCGTCATATTCACCTGAGCTAGTCAGCTCCAAGCGCTAGCATCTAAATGGATGCCCTAAATTAACATATGGTGGCAAATGCATGGTACCTGCTTTCGGCCGGTGGGGTTGTCGTGTCCGTCCTATTTCCATCCTCATGGCCATTTTCATTTCCATTTCTTCTACCGTTAACTCTACGGAGAGCCATGACTGCAATCGCGACAAGACGAAAGTTAGAAGGATAGAGAGACATTTCACCGCACGGTATAGATCATGAAAGAAGAGAATATTTCTAAACGTCTCGTATCCTCTTGTCATGCGTGGCGACTTCACACCCATGAAAAAAAGACTACTTAACGTGGCTGTGACACCCTTAACACTTCAAAACCTAATTTCTCCGATACCAAGTTTGTCACGACCCCAACACAGCTCCATCGAGACAGGATAAGGAGCCCCGAGAGTTCCCAAGTCATCCATGACATGAACATACATCTAATCAATCAATATAATGCAAAAGACTTATCATAATAATCGGGAGGAAATTTGAACATAACATAACAATCAATATACAAATACAAGTCCGAAAGCTAATACACCCATTGTTTGAAAGCCTCTAATTTCCGATGAGTCAAGGGACAAGACCCCAATCGATTCTCTAAGTCTAAAACCGAATATACGAGGATAATGATAAAAAGGGTCTCCTGGATATGAGGACTCACACCAATAAAGACTAGATGCTAACTCGACGTTAGCAAGTGACGGGCCGAGTCTGTAAGACGGAGTTTGTATCATAAAACGATACAACATAGAGTATGCGGTCGTATGTGGAATGTACCGAGTATGCAAGGTGGGTGGAAAACTGCAATAAGAAATCTATTAAAAATATGTATAATATAAAACACTCAAGAGATACAACATGAGAGTAGGCTTGTATGTTGTTTTGCTCAAATCATGATCCGAACATAACCGAACATCATAATTGAATCGAATTATCTAAAGTTGAAGTCTCGATAATCATTAGTAAAACTGCATATCAAGTTCAAACCCGCTTTAGAACACACACACACACACACACACACACACTCACACACATATATATATATCATGAATGATAAACATGCATATTGAAATCATGAGGAGCAATGGGAGACTCATCATTTAACCGATATTACCACGAGCAGAGCTTACGTGCTCCCGACTATCACACTAAGTGCGTGAGCCGTTCAAAGACTTGACAGGGCTAAGGACGCTACCATGATATCGATATTGCTTCAAGGACCCTCAAGGGGAAAGCTCACATGGAAGGTCCCAAAATAATCTAATCATACCTAAGTGTTGGCGCGTAGTTCTAAGGCATGGTTGACTCGGCTCTTCGCCTGCTCTACATGACACTACTCCCAAAATATGCATATTCTCTCAATCGCTTTTCAACTAAGCTAACCATCGTCTATTGACGGCTTCTGAATAACCATGAATATATATATAAATCAATCATACATGAGGAGCCATGGGTTACACCATACCACAAGTTGAACATATCGGGAGTCTTGACTCCAAAACTACGTGGTAGCTAATTAACTTGAAATCATACATCATACTTGAAATCACGGGCTTTCCAATACTTAACCGCTTGAAAATACTTGGATTCCATTGAAAATACGATCATAGACATGGGTAACTTGAAAAAATTCTTTTCATCATAAATATTCATCATACTTGATCATATCATCATAAATCTCAACTTTTATGAACTTCATGGATGGGCATTATAATTTATAAAGCTTGAAAATATGATTATAATTGAAAATAATGTAAAAGTTTCCCATGAATCATAATTCGATAATAGACACATGCTTAGATCATACCCATGGTAGAAACTTAGGAAATTCATGCATTAGTTAAAACTCATAGGATCAAGATATAGATTTTCATGAATTAGAGAGGGATTGAGCATGGGTGTGAATAAATTCACCATTCATAACCTACAAACCAAGAGGATCTCGATTCTATGATTTCTCCCGATTGCCCAAGAAGAATTGATTAGAACTTGAAGGAAATTGAGCTTGATCACCTCTTTAGACCTTTACTCTTGCATGCATGAAGTAATAGCCTAAAGAACTTACCTCTTAAAATTCACTATTCATAAATTTTTAAAATGACGTAGTTTAGGCCTAGGATCATAGGAATTACGTATAAGCCCATGCACCCATAAAATAATCGCTCGCGCTCCCCACAAGGGACTCGAACGAGTCGCCGCCAAAGGACACGACTTGTGGCTCCAATCGTCGAGTACACCGCCAACATTTCCAAGGATCATCACTAACACCGCAGACGGCCATTACTGCGACCATCACTCATGGTCACCACTGTGAAGCCCTACCTGCCAAAAACATACTCGACCTCATCACAGGGCACACCATGACTCATGCCGCACCCAACGAGTCAGGCGCACTCACCCATTAAGTGTATTGCCCAAGTCCTCCTTCCCGAACCTTCTGGGCTCTGACCACGACCTGACTTAACGAGTCGTGAGGGCTGACCATGACTCTTGGTCACGCGCTGGGACTCCAAAATCAAAATTTCCAACTTAAGCCGTGCACCTCACCATGAGTCACCACGACCGTGGTCTGGCTCCACTCCGGCCGCCGACAACTCGCTTTGTGACCTAGTGGAGAAAATCTTGTGTTCTCCATCAACTCCCGTGTTTGATCTGGGAGCTTCCTGACTATAACAATAGTAGCCCATACCGTAAAGAATATAAGAGTTTCCTTAACCAATGGAAATAATCCATCATCCTATATAAAGATACATAGCTCGTGCATGAAGCCTTCGTTAATTATACTACTCCTCTTTCATTATATAGTGTGATTCACTTGAAGTAATGTTTAAGCTAACAAGAAACATACTTGATCATATGGGCTTGCCTAATACTTAAAACATGCTTCGATATAGACTTGATTATTCGAAAACATGAACATAGATACGGGTAATTCGAAATCATACTGCAAGATATACATCTCATCATGCTTTAATACATATATCATAATCTCAACTTTCATAAAACTTCAATGATCGGCATCATAATTTGTAAAAAAAACTTGAAAACATAATATGCCCATGAATCATAATTCAACATTAGAAACATGTATAGATCATACCCATGATTGATACTAGAGAATGCAATACGTTGGGTTAAAACCCCATAGATTCATCAACTAGGAATTTTCATGAAATTGAAGAGGATCGGGCATGGGTGTGGGATGGATACACTCCATTCATAACTTCTGTCATACCTGGAGAAATCTGATTTTACAAACCTCTTCAAAGCCCAATGGAATTTGGGGAAGAACTTCATTTAACTTCAAGCTTGATCACCCTTAAAACCATTAAGTTTGCATGCATAGAAGAGAATGGATTTAGAATGAGCTAACCTCTTAAACACCTCTTTTTTTGAGCTTAAACGACATAGTATAGGTCATAGGAAATTAGGAATTACGAAAATGCCCTTAATAAATTCGCAGAGGTTTCACCGCCAGCCCCAACGAGGGATCGGGACGAATCTTGCCCCGAGAGACAAGTTGTGGCCTCGCTCGTCAATATCCGGCGCCTCGGAATTTCCACCTCTACCGGTCATCACGAGGGACACCACGACTCGTGGTGTACTCGATGACTCGTGGTGATCATGTGACACTACCAAACTTCTCAACACCCAGATCAAAACTCCTTACCGCAACTCCACTTGACTACTCATGGTGATGACCAGCCACTTCATGGTCTCATCCGTGGTCAACCACAAATGTAAAAGTCCAACTAAGTCCACCCTCCTCCTCACGAGTCATTTAACGACACGTGGTGCACCTCACTAGACCACTAGGACGACTCAGTTCTCTCAACTCCGGTGCGTAAAATTCTATTTTTCGTTTCACACCTCGCTCTAATCTTAGGCTTTTTGGGGTATTACAACCCCAAGGGTCTAACCAAGACTGACTCAAGGCCAAAAAAATCAAAGTCAGAACTACTATTGCAACAACTAAGACAGTATCGGGTTCAGATGAGTCCAAGGAAATTGGCGAAACAAGAGGCCCAAAATGAAATGAATGGAGTTTATGTGTTGCTGAAGGGCTAGAGAGCGTGTGATGCCGAAAAGCTTGGCTCTGCTGAAGTGGGAACTATTGAGATGCATGGAGAATTATCGAGTTTGAGCGCCTGGTGGATTAACATTCTACATCCATTAAGCAGCTTTTGAGTATCAGATGGGACAAATTCTCATGAAGATTAATCGTAGACAAAAAGGACTCGTGCTATGATACATTATCCCAAACTCAGAAACAGAGGGTCACTACACGGCCATCACTACTAGAGCTGGATCGGTGCTGTGACAAAGAGCCCACTAAAGACAGGGGTGGAAGTGCAAATGTAGAAATAATCTATATACCTCAAGAGACAAGTCCTCAAAGAAAGCAAGAAGAAGTCCAAAGAGAGTAAGTTGCAAAAATTCATGGCTCCTTCTAAAGCATCTATCGATAAACATCCTATCGTTGAGGCTTTGAGCAAATTCCTGGCTATGCAAAGTGGATGAAGGATCTAGTGACAAGAAAGGGCGTGAAGCTTCCGAATCGGGATAGAGACTATCGCAGCACCTTAGTCACACACTCTTAGCTCTAAGGTGCGACCCTAGGGCTTTTACTGCTTTATGTATCATGGGGTCTCAATTTTAAATGTGCTCGTAAGTGGACTTAGGTGCGAGCATAAATTTGATTCCGCCGCAATATTCAAGCCGATGGGCCCGAGTCAAATGGATATCATGCTTACCCATGGTCGACTACATATAAAAAGACTCGTGAGCATATTAACTGATGTCCTTATAAAGCAGGACGATTTCATCTTTCCAAATAACTTTTTCATTCTGTGATTGTGAAGTCAACTTGTCATACCGAGGCGTCCATTCTCGCGCGTAAAGGGCATTGATCGATGTGAAATGGGTGAGCTGGTTTTGCCTAAATAGTGAGGAACTCGTGTTCAAGGTTTATCAATATTCAAAATAAATGCAAAATGACTCGGAGGTCGACCGTGATGAATGCGGCGAGAGTGGTATTCTTATAAGACTTATATCTTGATGAAGTCTTGAAATCAAGATACCGCATCGTACAATGATATTAAATCAAAGCCACGCGAGGCAACCAAATGTTATTTAAATTTTTGATTTTTTTCATTTTCAGAGTTGATTGTTTTGTTCAAGTGTAGGACTTAAGTCATAAATATCGAGAAAATTGGAGCATAATATATTGGAAATGGGGGCGTGACGGGGCAGTCCATGCACCGGCACCATGATGTGGAGACCACACCCAACAAAGAGACCCGTGATGCAGAGCGCAGTTACCGCAAGGGACTCTACCACGTGGATCGTGCTTCCATGC
Organism: Datura stramonium; assembly: GCA_018107945.1. Taxonomy (NCBI): domain Eukaryota; kingdom Viridiplantae; phylum Streptophyta; class Magnoliopsida; order Solanales; family Solanaceae; genus Datura; species Datura stramonium. The sequence continues at coordinate 87,038 of JACEIK010004802.1, forward strand.
ATGAAATTTCTTTGAAAAATGGGTCAACTGACGAATGAGTGATTTAAATTGCAACCTAAAATTTCTCCTCACTTTTTCAGCAAGGAGTGTGCCGCATACGCTATCTTCTCTCAAAATTTTCCAAAACATTATCTTCTCCCAAAATCCTTTTAAATTTCTTCAACAACAAGAAAGATTTCCTTTTTCTTCAATTTCACCAAAATGCCTCTAAATCTAGCAAAGGGAAGGGTGGCATTTTCAATCCTAAGCACTAAGAGATAATGCGTCAAGAGTGACCAATGGAGGATGCTAGCATACCACAACAACCACCACAATGATTTGGACTCGCTGAATCACAAGAGCAAGAAGATAAAAAGTAGTTTAAAGAGCATAAAGAATCTAAATATTCTCATTAATTTGGTGGTATCAGACAAGATAGTTTAGCTTCCAAATTCCCTATATGATTGAAAGGCTACATACTCGGGTTGGATTTGTGTTCAATGACCGTGGATAATGTAATTTAAATTCTTGGTTACGCGAGTTCTTAGCAAATTGGGAGTCGAAATACCGTAGCAACCAAGTAAAAATAAGAGGACAAATTGTTCATTTCACGCCCACTGCTTTGAATAGATTGCTTGGTACTTTGAATGTCGAATTCAAAACCGATGAAAGACCTTTATTGAGACCTCCATATAGAGAAAATTCAACATACTCTGCGGGTCTCAGATCGAAGTGGCACCAGGGACTCCGACACCGTAGTCTGTGTACATGACTTTTCCTTGGCGCCTCGTACGAATGGAAGACATATGTGGTTAAAAATTTTCAGGGCTACTTGTCTCGGAAAGCACATGTGACACATGTGACTAGAAAGAGAATTTTTCTCGGTGTTTGCTTTGATGACTCGGGAGGCCGATAAGTATTGGAGTGATTGTTTGGGGATGTTCTGAGGCGAGCGAGGGTGAAAAAGGTAGATTTAGTTTTAGGGATCTCTTGACCTGATTTTTTAGAGTGCAATGGGTTGAGGAGGATGTAGTTGAATACAGTCAGGATATGATCCAAAGTGGGCTAGATGTGGAAAAGACAAAGGAGCCTCGAGGGTTTGCATAATCACGTGCTATCTATCGCTAGCAATGCACGTATTGATAATATTCTGAGTCATTTGTATGGCATGAAAATTCTTCAACTAAGATGAGAGGGGGTGGACTGAGAAAAACAGCAGCAGAGTCAAATTACTTATCCATTGCTAAATATTCAGAGCTCTCAAGCAGTCAAACCAAAGCTTGAGGAGCCTTTTGATGATGATGATCCCGCCGACGATGAGCAAGCCCGAGTTGACTCGATTTGAGTCTCGATGCTACGATGGAGAAGATTAAGAGATGGGGAAAGTTATTTATGCTCCATAGACGACTTCTAGGACTAGACTAGACTAGGAGTTCTTCTTTCACCCATTTTACTTATTCTTTATTATTTTAGCACCGAGGACAATGCTATTGATTAAGTGTGGGGTGGAAAAATTGATTCTGTTTAACTCCATGCATGCCTTAATTGCTAAATTTATTCATGATGGTCCTAGATTTTTTGAGATATGTATGACTTGAGCCCTGCCAGTACGTAGTGTTTTATTTATGTTTTTGGTTTTCGTTTATATTCGAGTTCCCCATCTTATTTTTATTATTTTTTCTTGGTGATAGTTCCTTCAACCAATTAGAGGATCTAGATTTTTTAGTCATAGTCAAGTGACTCTGCTCCTGGCGATGGATGGATGACAAATGCTTTAAGAAAAAAATTAGTTATCGATAGAGAACCAACTTCGGTGACATTATGAATGCTAGGTGCTTCACTCAGATATCATCGGAAGTCTATATGAATTCACTCATGAATGCATGAAAAGGTAGGAAACACTAAGGACTTTTGGAATTTAACCTCATGCTTGAAAATTTGGGCTTAATAATGTGGGACATTCTATATGGATATGTGTGTTTATGTAATCTTGATTGCCATTATTGAATCATTTGTGCTATTTTTTGTGTGAGATATTTTTGCGTACTCCATGATTGCAATTTGATGTCTCGAACTTGCCTATTGTGTGTGCTAAGCTTACAAGGAGAATGTTGAATCTAAAAGTTATATAGACATTTCTTGTAGCCTATTTGTGTCCCACTTTGCCTACCTTGCATGCATGACTATCTTAGTTAACCATTTTGAGCCTTAGCATATTCTTTGATAGCATATTGCAAGCTTAAACCCTTTTTTGTTCTATTGACCTTTATTTGATCCAAATGACTCCAAGGCACTTTAATTGAAAATTTTACATAAAAGGAGTACAATCAAGAGAAAAAGTGGAAAAAGCTAAAAGGGTGAAAAATGAAAACAAAGAGGGTGATGTTAGTAGGCAACAAGAGAAAAAGTGAAATTTTGAAAAATCAAGAATAAATAAAAACAAAGAATAAGAAAAAAATAGAAAAATGAATGAGCTTAATGTGAAGAATTCCCCACTAGTCACCTAAGTTGGAAAATGAAAACAAAAAGGAAGTATCAGGAGAAAAATAGGAAGATTAAAAAATGTTCTAAAAAAGTCAAAGAGTTGTGAAGTATTAAAGTGTTTAGGGAGATTAGGTACTATCTTGGCCAAATAGTTCCTATCCATCCCTTAGCCTACATTATAACCACATTAAGTCCTAATTGATCTTTTAGATTCAATGTTCATATTAGTAGAGTATTTACACTAAGGGAAAAGCCTATGGGTAGTCTTTTGCATGCAAGTTGAGCTCTTTGGGAGAGTGAGCGAATTTGTCTCTATCCATGCCCAAGTTAAAATGTTATATATCATGTGATTGAAAGGGCATTTGTCAAGACCGAGCATAGACCATGGACGTTGACAGACGGTGAGCCGAATGACTCCAAGCTAGCTATGGTATATGCATAATATAAGCATAAACATACAAAAAGAGGAAACAATCATAAGCACATGCATAAGCAAATTAAGTCTAAGATATGGGCAAACGTATAAAGCCGACAACAACTCAATTTGTCAACATCTGCACATCATGGTCTCGAAAAGCTCCTACATAAGACGAATTGGAAGCGGATAACCCCCAGCAACTAGCTCTACTAAGTCTCGAAAACTCAAATGACTAAAAGAACATTTAATCAAACTGTCATCTTGGATCACGAGGACTCATCAAGATCGAGCCGGGTTGAACAAGAGCGACCATCACGGGGCTAAGACTAAACACCTAAACCTATATCATGAGATAATAGAGAACAAATGGATGACCATAAGGAAGGGTGTTCATACCTATACCCTTGGTCAAGGGTATTCATACCTTGCCAAGGGTAAGAACCATGAAAGCATGATATCACTCATAAGCCCGGGCCACATAAGGGAGATACTCTCAATTGGCGAGGACTCCTTAGGCTAGGGGCAAGGGAGACACTCTCTACCGGCAAGGACCCCTTATCCAATGGTCTCGAGTGTGTCAAACCCAACCTACTCGATATTAAATACTACTCCCAAAATCATACATGCTGCTCATAATCATATGTGAAATAATGTGGGTTGTGCATGGCTAACTTTAAAATAGCATGATAGATTCATAAATTGCTTCACATACGTGAACTAACCATGAAAAAACAATGTCGAAACTACAACCATGATATATATGCTTGATATTTATGAGATTCATACATACTTGAATAATTGCATAACTTAAATATGTAGGGTCATAGAAGTTTTTTTCACAAAAAATCATGTGATCATAATCATAAATCATAAGTGGACTATGAGAGAAACAATTTCATAGGAGATCATAAAGTTTTTTGCATAAAAAAGGGTCTAACCCTAGAAATTCATGAAAATCATAATCAAGACCTAAGGAATTGAAACGAAGGGAAAATTTATTCGAGATCGAGTAGGAGGGTGGAAGAAATCCTCTAGTCATGATCCCGCGTACCTAACTTCGAGGAGTTCTTTACTATACTTGATACCCAAGAGAAATTGAGATGAAGAAGAATCGAAGCTGCTTGAGAGCCTTGAGGAAATTTGATCTTCAATCTACGTTGTTAGGAGAGGGATGAGAGTTTAGGCTTAAGCAAATCCTTAAATACCCCTCTTAGGAAACCCAAAATGACTTGGTTTAGGAATTAAAAAAGTATAGGAAGTTGCGAATATAATCCTGGGAAGATGCACTTAAAATTGCCTGGCCTAAGGACTACAACTTGTACCACGACTCGCGGTGACCCTCATGGTCACCGGAGCTAGATCGATTAGTCTCTAGATCCTTTCCTGGGCGTATGTATGGTGCGTCTTGTACCAAGATTATATGGTCCATAGGTTCCTCCCGTGGCACTCGGACTATTTTCTATTACTCTCGATCCTCTTTACCACGACGCTCATCACGACCCATACCATCATAACACCATCAGTTGCACATGGCTCGTGGTCACGAGAAAAACTTCTGACATTCCTCTTGTCTACTTGGTATGACCACTCTTTATGGATCGTACCTTGGCATAACTAAATTTTAACAGTGGTATGGTCCACCCGAGGCAAAAGTTTAGATTTTTTGTTGGTTTTAACTCCAAGTTCAGGTGGTCAAATTGTAGGGATTAAAGGTGTTACAAATACTTCCTCCAAGTAGTGAGGGGCATATAATGGTGAGAAGTTTGTGTATTTTTGATTGCTAAATTACATGCGGTTCATGTTAGCCAACATATTCCTATTGAGTTAGTTCTGTAAGCTAAGTGTTTTCGACTTCTGTGACTCAATGTTGATCTTATATACATATTAAGCGATTATTGGATCTTGATTGAATTTTCTAATGAACCTCAAGTGTAAGTAAACCTATTTATAAGGTGAATTTTGTTATTGAGACTTGAGTGAGGAAGTAGTAGACCGTTTTCTGAGGACGAACAACAATTTAAGTGTGCGGTGGTGATGTCAGTATATTTACGCACTTATTTGCCATATTTCCATACTTAGCTATGTTTTAAGTATAAATAATGTTTGATTTTTTTCGTTTTATATGATATCTTTTCAAAAAGAGCTAACCCACATGATTAGATATTTATGTGAATAAAAGCAATGTTTTGAATCATTTATTTGGGGATTAAAAGAGCAAGTATATAAACTAAAGTAAAAGAACAAGTGCCACAACGAAACAAAGGTTGTGCATCATGAAGGCACACAGTGCACCGAGCCATGCAACAGGCCTAAGCAATATCGAGGCACCGGACTCACAACGGGAGGCATAAATCCGTATTGAGTGACTCTGACCCCTATGTCCGAAACAAGAGAGCTACAAAGTCGAACTTAGTCCAAGTAGGGAATAGATGCATTTATTCTACTACTATAAATACCGTCTTAAGGATGTTTTGAGTCCAATCCGCCAGAAAGTTCAATTCACCACTTATTCATTAATTTATAGTCAAGTATTTATTTGTTGTAAGTGTAGAAAATATCATTCCATGTACAATTGCCGGTAAAACACTAAACACATGTGATTCATTAGCTTTCAAAATTTGTCAAACGAAGCTTTGCATATTATTGTAAGTATTCATCATGACTTCTTATAAAGATATGTGATTATTTCTTCAAGCACCCAGTAGCTAATTTTTTTAGCTAGGGTTGTGGGAACCATGATGGATTAGTGGAAGTAGGCAAAATAAAATAGTGACTCTTGAATGATTAATTGAGTGGGTTGTTATTCTCTTGTTTTTATTATTAGTTTTAGTGGTTGCAAATGTTGAAACATGCATGTATCATTGATAATGCTCAAATTTCACACTTTCTTACGAATTATGAAAAATGCCGTTGTCAATAAAAACCCAATTAAGAGGTTGGGGTCGAACCTACGAGAATAGGTAAGATTCGTGATCATGCCGGTAATTAAATTTGTTGGTGAGTTATCTCCAAATTGGGGGGTTTCAAAGAAAACAATATTAAAGAGAAGATTATATTTGTAATATAAATCAAGATTTACAAACAACTAGAGTAAGTATTCCCATGGGTTCATAACTACTTTGTATATACACATGATCAATCTTAATGCTTACTTGTAGAATAGATAACTAGGGTTCATCCAAATAACCGGTTCATCCCTATTGGATGACTTTACTCAATCTCGTGTCGTCTCATGAGCGATTTCAAACTAAATATTATCAATATGTTGAAAATTTAACTACTGGGCGCGAGAGTCAAGTTAATACAACGATCATAAAGACCAAGGCTTTGTTGTGTTCTTTTTCCCTAATCTCTACTTCTCTAGGTTCAAGCAAGTAAATAATTCGAGAAAGTCCTAACGTTGTACACCATTAAGAAACTTTTAAAGATGAAGAGAATACAATACAAGTTTTTCGCATTGGTTTTGAATCACTTTTGTGTAACCCTATTTCGTTAATCCATCATCGCTTCCACAACCCCTAGTTGCGGAGGTTTTAGTCTTCCTCTGATTGTAAGATTACAATTTGAATTCACAGACAAACACACAATTAAATACTTACAACAACAATTGGTAATAAAACCAAATTTGAATATTAAAGAACAATCTCAAATATAACGTATGAAATTAAGAATTTGATCCCAAGAATCAAGCCCTCAAACTTGATGAAATTTTACAAAATTATTCTTCACACGTCTACTAATTCAATTCTGTCCTTCTCTAGCTAAAATAAAACATAAAAGCTACAGATGTTAGAAACCTTTTCCTAAGCTAACAAGGAATTTTTCATATCTGATGCCGATTGTGTCACAACTGGATCTACGACCGTAGCGTGATTGTAACGGCCGCACTCAGTTTCAGAAGTCCTTGGCCGCTACAAATTTGGCTAAGTATCGCGTGTGCTAGTATGAATCATACTCATCCTATGAGCTGTGACATTGGTTCCGTGATTTGGCCCTCGAGAACTTTGACATCTTCGAAATTCTCCACGAGTGTTGTGGTAGGACTCGTACCTTCTTCCTACAACTCGCACCGTTCGTAGTGTCCCGTAGTTCGCTATTGAAGAATCGCTCGAAGTTCACCCGCGCGGCTCATGGTAGCCTGCCTCATACCAAGTGATGCTACACCGTGAGTCCATCCGTACTGTTAGGCCCGCTTGTGCAATTTCTCTCGAATTCTCGACTCGCTATGGCTCATACCATATTGGTATGGCTCGTACCGAGAGTCATATGTTGCCTTCTTTCACTTTGTTTCTGACTTTCATCACTATTCTCAGTACTCTCATACTAAGACTTGCACTTTGGCCATTTTCCATTTTAAGGCTTCTTTTGCACATCTTCCAACACTTTTCCCTGGGAATCAAAGTAAAAGTGACTATATTCCATATATAAACATACCTAAGTCCAAGCTATTTTTTAGTTTTAAGCTGTCAAAAGTGTTGTAAACTCACAACACATCAATCATCAACTTGCTTGACCAAAGAGGTTGAAGTTAAAAAAAGAGAATAACAATAGAAATTCGAGGCTACCAACCCTCATTTAATTACTTGAGCTCTAACTGAGGTTAGTTAATCCAAGACATATAATGAGGGAAAAATATGAACACCTAAAGCCCGAGAGGATTTAGAGTGAAATGAATCTATATAGGCCGAGAGATGTTATGAACTTAATCATTGGCTCTACACTAAATTGCCAGATAGATCACTAATAAAATAAGCCTACTACATTATTGAATTATAGGGAACACAAATTCCTAGTTTTTCTCATAAATTTGATAACAACAAACTATTTGCTTAAAAATATTTTTTCTTTTTTTTGCTAACCCCTTTTGAAATACATTATTTACCACAGAGAATTTAATCACTATTAATATATTATTTTTGACCTATTCTATGGATTGAACTTAACCTAGTCAAGTTACTATATTTGACAACAACCACTTTATACTTTATCGCGAGGTATAATTTAGGGCGTGACCAATACTCAAAGGTTTTTCTTCTACGGGCCATCTTTTCTTCTAAGTATCTCTCCCGGGAACCTTGCACCGCCCATATCCTCCTTAACATGTCTTCCCCTTATTTTTGCCTTAGCTCGATCGACCCGCCTAAGGAGAAGGGGTTTGGCTAATGAGTCCTCCTCTAGACCCCGAGGAGATCTCAACTGCGGCCCACTTGACTAGGCCCGTGGCTTCTCATCACCAAAATGGAATGAAAATCCTGCAGTCGTTGTCACTGCTCTCATGCCGCCCATGCTAAGTGAGCGGGCGAAAACACCGCTAAAGCATGGTGGTCCTCCTATTTATCAAGGGCCGGTACTCATCTTCATATTCATACCGCGCGAGACCTTTACTAATACTAGCTTTGCGCCTAGTTGTCGTTGTTTAGGTGCCATTACTTATGATCATGCAACAACTCGGTTAGTACACGGGTATTAACAACTGGAACGAAATTTTTGTGCATGGGAGTGGGGAGGAAGATAGTCCGCATTCAAGAGATGGACTCGCACCTGTAATTCACCCTGAACCTTAAAACCTAATATTCTATTTCATGGATGGACCAGAGTACTCCACCATCTTTGAAAATATGGTTCGCCTCGAGTTGTCCTTTTCGACTCACCATTTGGTCCTTCAGTTCGAAGATGGGGAGCTGTGGATGGTCCTTCTTTCAAGAAGACTACATTCCGTTATCTCCTTTGTCAACAAGGGAAAGCATGATTTTTGTTATTTTGAGAATTTGTTTTTGCAATTTTCAAGCAATGGACGGGCATTTCAGTTTTCATTCACATGGATGGACCCACCATAACATATGCAAGCAATTTCACATCCCAATCCATTCATAAAATAATCCTCAAGTTCTCCCCTCTAAATTGAATAACCAAGCACTGTGTGTTCGATTTCCCAACCAAAGATGCAAAAATCATAGCCAATGTAAGGTTGAGCATTTGGCAAACACGAGCACATTCTGGCTAACATAGGTAGTTTTTGCTCGTGTTTGCTATCGCTGAGGGATGATGACCGAGATGATGAACCCTAATTTCTTATAGAATAGACGCTGAAGACACAGAGATTTAAGTGTGTATGATGCGAAGGCTAATGTTGAATCTCGAGTATGAAGGAAACAATGTGAAGTTTTCTATCTCGAGAAGAGGAGGAGAGTAGGTGTAATACCCCAAAAGCCATGTGATCAAACCCAGGGTTCAAACAGAGAAATCAAAGAAATAATGCACTAGCTTCACAGACGAGTCATCCGGGGACCTCGCAAGGAGACTTCATGAGTCGCTAAGTGAGTCGCGGAAATGGAGGGAGAGTTGGCTAAAATTTGTGGTCGTGAGTGACCACGAGAGTAAGTAATGACTCGTGGTTAGGCAACGAATCATGGAGTTGGTCGTGGTCGTGGAGCCGGTACGGATGTTGGTCGGGCTCTGGAGATGGCTTAAGTGTGATTCATGATTTACTTCAATTTCATGTTATACTTTCCACATGGTTTTGGAGTCTAGACTCCCACTTTTTATCTTGTGGTATGTTTGAGCCAAGGCTTCTCAAGGGATATTTTTCAGATTATGCATGTAAGATTATGATCTTAGCCTTCGTTGAAAATGATGAGAGTATATGCATGTTTTCGGGAGTAGTGTCTAGCACCGAGTAGGCTAAGAGTTCAATCAACCATGTGCCAACGTAGGGTATGATCGATTATTTAGGACCTCCTTATGAGCTTTCCCGCCCGAGGGTCTCACTCTGATATCGATATCATCGTACCGCCCAGCCCCGGCAAGGCTTTGAGGCTCACCCACTATAATAGCTGGCCAAAGGACCACGTGTTCTATTGTGGTAATGCTCGCTATATGACGAGCTCCCATCGCTCCTCATGATTTTCAGCTATGAATGAGCACGCTTATGATATTTATTTTCAGCAGTTTCTTGACCCAATGTTAAGTTTTACTTATGATTACCGGGCTCATGTTCGGGGTCAGCTCCGAATCGCTTATGATACTCGCCATGTTTTCATATAATAGAATACAAGTCTTACTCAGAATCTTATCTTGAATATGTTTATGATATGCATGATTTCGCTTACCGTAGCGTGTCTCTATTCGAGCCTATGTTCGGTCGTGATAAATCCTGTATCGAGCATTAGGTTTTGAAGTGTCCTAGGATTTCTAAAAGTTGCATTGGCAGTAGTCTTTTTTTCATGGGTGTGATGCGCGCCACACTTTATGACGAGGAGGCTACGAAACGTTTTAGGAAACTTCCCTTCACGATTCCCCTCCATGCCGTGCGATGAAATGTCTCTCTCTATTCTTCTAACTGGTGCTATACGCGTTTGTAGAACATTCCTCCTCGTTGTTAATGGAAGAAGGAATAGTAAACGTAAATGGCCATGAGATTGGCAATGGGACGGGGACCAACAGCCCCACTAGCCCTCGGTGATCATGTGCCCAAGGTGTTGCCTATATTGAGTTCAGGTGGCATCCATCTAGATGTTGGCGTAGGCATTGACCGCCCAAAGTCAACTAATGGTGGTAGCGCATGTTCCCCATAACGGGAATGCAAGAATGGGCAAGAGTCGAGGACTTTATTAGGACGAATCCTTCCGAGTTTCTGACGAAGGTGGACGAGGATCCATACGAGCTTATTGATGAGATCTTAATATTATCCAGATCATGGGGTTAAAGGGGAGGAGTGCGCAAACTTAGCCTCTTATTAGTTGAAAGGGGTTGCATATATCTAGTTCGTATAGTGGAAGGAGGGCGTAGCAATGGAGCAAGTCCCACGTGGGCAGGATGAGTTTCATACCGCTAAGCCTGACCCAAGGTTTTCATCATGAGATGAAGGAAATTAAAGCAACAGTTTATAATCCCGAGGCGTAACAACATGACAAAGCCAAGGAGTATGCTTTAGAATTCACCCGCCTATCCAAATATGCACCCGAGGTGGTGGTAGATTAGAGGGCCCGAGTGAGCCAAGGCCAGGTACGGTGATAGCGCATCATTTGGTCAAAAGATTACAAACCGCGATGCTTCTTAGGATATAAATTTATCACGAATAGTTCTGTACACCCAACCGTATAGAGGTGAGTGAGCAGAGAGAGGCCAAGCAGGCTGACCGATAGTTTTGGGTTCTCCAACATAGGCCTAGTGACGTGGGTATCACGCAATCCCATCTGAGAACACGCCTGGCTGCCAAGAATAAGGGTTCCATCCGTGATCTAAGCGCGACGAGGAGATGAGCATCAAGCTCTCGAGCTCAGGGGCGAATCTATGTAGGAGCCCAATATTCTTACCCAGATGTGGCAGAGCACACTGCCAAGGTTTGAAGTGTGTGGCTGTAAGAGCCGTGGAAGTCTTAGCCTTGTGCTTAGAGATCGGTCTGAAGAAACCTAAAAGGGCCATGGTAGATAAGACCCAACACTAGTTCAACACCCCCACTAAAGACGTCGCCAACAGGGTGCCTCCACTGGGGCAGTAGGTGGTGGTCGCACGAACAAGATTCTATGCCCTCGCATCTGCTAGAGTGTGGAGGTCTCCCTAAATATAGTTAATGTATGTTATGAGTATTCCACCTTGATGTATATGCTTGCTTAGATCCAGAGGCTATTTTATCTTTTATGACACCCAATGTTGCTAGTAGTTTTGGAGTCGGGCCCCAAAATCGTATCGGGAACCCCTTCTTAGTCTCTGTCCCAGCTTGGTGATTCGCTATAGCTCGACTGCATACAAAATTTTCCCGTCGCGCTCCTTCGTAAAGTCACCTCGCCAGATAGTAGAGCTAGCCATGACAGATTTTGATGTTATCTTTGGCATGGATCTGGCCATACTGCATGTTATGCCTCAATAAAATTGTAGAACCTATAGAGTTCCGGCTCCCGTGTGAGCCAAATTCCTAGAGTGGTAGTGGTAGGTCAAATATCTTCGTAGGGTCATTTCATTTCCTACCTTAAGGCTAGAAAATGATCTCTAAAGGTTTCATGTACCATTACCGGGTTAAGGATGCTAAATTCAAAACCCCGACTATCCACGGGCTTCCTATAGTGTGTGAATATTCCTGGAAGTGTTTCTAGACGATGCACAGAATTCCCAGAGTGTGAGATCGATTTTGGTATTGACCTTCTTCTTGATACGAATCCCATATCATTTCTTTGTAGAATGACTTCGTTGAGCTAAAGAAGTTGAAGAAGCAAGCTGAAGGATCATTTAGACAAGGGTTTCATCGTACCTAACAAATCCTAGTGGGGTGCACTAAGACTTTTGTCCGAAAGAAGGATGGTTCCCTCGATGTGGATTTGGTCTTAGCTTGAACAAGGTCACCGCCAAGAACAGTATCCCCTCTCCAAATGGATGACTTGTGTTTGACCAACTTCAAATGGTACCAAATGTTTTACAAAGATAGACCTTAGATCTAGATATCATCACCAGGTTTAGAGAGAGTAACATCTCCAAAGACAGCCTTCTGTGACTCTTATGGTCACTATGAGTTTGGTGCTATGTCTTTTGGACTCGACAAAATGCTCCTAAGAAATTTTTATGGATCTAATGTACAGGGTGTTCAAGCCATTTGGACATGTTCATTATCAGGTTCATGATGACATCCTATATACTCTCAAAGCGGGGAGGAGCATGTCACTAATTTGAGGGTGGTGCTACTGACTCTTAAGGATCGCCAACGGTATGCTAAATTCAGCAAGGTGAGGTTTTGGTTAGACTCATTGCATTTTCGAGTCATGTGATGTCGAGTGAGGGTGTACATATGGACTCTCGTAAGATAGAAGTCGTGAAGAATTTGCCAAGACTAGTGAGTCCTTCTGGATATCGTGAGCTTCCTTGGCTTACTGGGTTACTACATGAGGCTCAGGGAAGGATTTTCATCCACGGCAAGCACTACCGACTAAGTTAACCTTTAAGAAAGTGAAGTTTCAACCCGCTTCTGGAGGCCCGTGTGAGAAGAGCTTCCAGAGTTGAAGACTCGATGAGGTCCATATGGATGTTTACGTACCACAAAAGCCTATAAGTGTTTACCTGTAAGGATCTAAATCTACGTCATGAGGTGGTTGGAGCTTTGTAAGGATTATGATATGAGTGTCTCTTACTATCCGAGCAAGGCCAATATGGTGGCAGATGGTCTTAACAAAGCTTTCTATGGAGAGTGTGTCTCATATAGATGAGGAGGATATAGTTAGGCGAAGGATGCATCACCCGTTACAACTAGGGAGTTCGTCTGTCAGACTCAACTAGGATAAGGTACAATATTTAGAAGGATCGTAATCTTCCTTGGTGACCAAAGTCAAGGCTAGGCAAGACAAGGATCCTATTTTGGTAAATTCAAAGGAAGTCAGTTCTTTAATTAGAAGGTGGAGGTTTTCTCATGTGCGTGGAGACGGTGTACTACGATATCGTAGTATTTGTGTGTTTTGGTTGTTAACGACTTGAAGGAGCGGATGTTGTATGAGAATCATGGTTCCAGATATTCTATACATCCAAAGCCACCAAGATGTACCGTGAACTACGGAATGTTTATTTGGGTTGAATGAAGGAAGTAAGGACATAACAGAAGTTTGTGGCAAGGTGTTCGAATTGTCAATAGGTAAAAGTTGAGCATCAAAGGCCCGGAGGTGCTTCATGACATTTCTATCCCTACTTTAAAGTGGGAGTGAGATCAATATGGACTTCATTATAGAATTGTCCCATACTGCCGACGCATGACTCCACTGGGGTGGTCAGACAGTCGATTAAAACAACTCATTTTCTATCTCGTCAAAACTACCGATTAAGCAAAGGATTACGCTAAGTTGTATATTCTGAGCTAGTTCGGGGTTGTATGGAGGCCCTGTCAATCATATCAAATAGAGGTACTTAGTTTACTCTAGCTTTGGAGATCATTTCATAAAGGACTTGGTACTCATGTCAAGCTTAGCACAACTTTTCACCTCGCAATGATGGTTAGGCCGAATGGTCCATTCGTAATTTTGAGGATATGTCGGTAGCGTGTGTGATTGATTTCAAGTGGGTAGTTAGGATGATCATTTGCCTCTTATCGGTTTCTCATATAACAACAATTACCTCGTCACGACCCGAGTTTACACCCTAGCCGTAACATGGGATAAGGAACCCTCGAAAGGCTCCAAGTCGATCCATGGCATAATCACAAATAACACTTAACCATATAAACAGCTAACAACACATAACTGAGCTTTAAGCTAACTCGTAAGGAGTCAAACTTAAAACATAAAGACATAATCTAGAAAAATAGACTCGAATCTCGATTACACATCCGAAAGCCTCTACTAAATCGACGAGCTGTCGGGACAAGTCCCCGCCTAACTCCCGAAGTCATGAAAACTCGAAATATAACCGAAATAAGAAACATAAACCTCGTCCTCGAGAGATAAGGACTCACTACCATCCACTGAGATGGAAGAAAGAACGTGTCTACCCAAGGAGGCCGAGTCCCTGGATACTCAATCTATATCATAAAATGATATAGCACATAAAGTATGTGGTCAAGCATTTGGAATGTATTCAAAGATGTGGGAAAACATAGATAAACTAAAGATACAAGTATACAAGAAGGAACTAAACTTAATACATCAACATATAACCGATTTTAGAATGCAACAACCTCTTCTCTCGAGCCACATACACATATCATCATGAAGCTCTTTTATTTGGAACTCATATTCTAAAGCATCATCAAACTCATGCATAATGGCCGCAAGCTGAACATATAATGAGAGCCGAAGATGGCTATTATCATACATCAGATCGCCGATAACCGAGATCGTGCACGTGCTATATCTATTTTAAACCGAAGTCTTGAACTATACGAAACCGAGCCAAACTAATAACATAAACCGAGAGGGAGTCATTCTCCGCTATGGAGAGTCCCAACCGAACTAGGAGAAATATTCTAAGCTATGAAAATATTCTCACTATGGAGAGTCCCGAACAACTAAGGGAGTTATTCTCTCGCTATGGAGAGTCCCGACGGAATAACTAAAGGAAACATTCTCTCGCTATGGAGAGTCCCCTGGTCGAACATGAGGAGTTCTCGATCGACATTATATCTCGGTCTATGCTACTACAAACAATCTAAACATGAGCATTTACTCATTTTCACATATGACATTCATTTAGAAAGGATTAGGGCTACTTTCTACTAACAACAAGCCCAAAAGACCGAAGGATCATTCTCCCCGCTTTATCTTCATAATTCATATCGTCATGGTACTAAATCATCATTTAATCCGCACATTTGACATTCACGAATATCTATGGTTTCAATCATACTTTACACACCTCCACCATTCGTAATTTTCGAGTTCATAACATATGACATATAACATAGAGTCATGTAGGATCCATAGGCCCAATCCACACTTTAGCTCTCAGATTCACGATTCATATTCTAAATTCACTTAAAGTCCACATAATTAACTTCATTAAACATGTAGAGAGAGATCATGATAGAAGCATATTATACAGCTCATTTCATGTAACCCATTTCGTAATTACTCCAATTCATAGAGAAGACACGATATTATGCCGTTATCATAGGTCCCACTCTTATACCCAAACATTTACATCGAAAACGTAATGAAAACACATACATACTTTCCATTGATCAAGCCCATAAGTTCTAATCTCATCTCAACATATCTATCAAATCATATATTCTAGTTTTTAGGGGAATTAAGTGATATTCACGTAATTTAGACATGGATACAAGTTCTGATACAATCGAAAGTGAACAATAACAAATCCCAATCCAAGTTTCGTGCCATCCCATGAATGAAATTCTATAATCATGCATTTTCACCCTCTAACACATAATTCAAGATATTAAAAATAATCCCATAAGAATAAATAACTTTAATCCCGATAGGTCTTAGATTTCATATAAGACAAAGAAGAAATCATCCATGAATTGAAACCCTAAGCCATGCTTTTCTAGAATAATGGAATCGGATTTTTGATAAAACATTTTGGGGCACACATTGAAGATATCCTTGTTGAAACCCACATACCTGATTAAGAGAAACCCCACTAACTTGCACCTTGGAAGCCTCAAGAAACCCTCGGCTGATCCTTGGAGTTTTGAGAGAGGAGGAAGAAGAGTTTAAGAGTGATTTTTGATAGAATGAGGTTTTAGACTCACTATCCCCCTTAAAAACGCCCCATACCATACTTAAAACGGCGTATTTTATGAGTTAGAAGCTCAGAATTTTACAAAAACACCTTTGAAAAATGCGTGAAAATCCACCCCGCCGCACTCAATGGTGCACTCCACGGAAGCCGCTGGGGTTGGCAACGACCGTAGGCCTAGTCGTGGAGTACACTCGGTCCAAATTTCCTTTTTCTACTCTTTCCCTCCCGAGGGATTACTTGACGAGTCGTCGTGTGCACGATAAATCGCGTCCTTCCTCCGTGGTCTCTACCGCCTCGGCACCTCACTTTTAATTCCAATATCCATCCAACGACCGACTTGATGAGTCGTTGCCTACCTAACAACTCGGGCCGTCCGTGGTCACCGAACCATGTTGCACCTCTTGACTACTCTTCACTGCCCAACCACCACTCGTGGGGTCCCCTAACGAGTTGTGCTACTAGCCGTTCATGGAAAATTTCGCCTTCCATCTCGAATTCTTCCTTTAAGTTCTGAGTCTAATCTAGAAACTTCCTCGGGTGTTACAGTTACCAGTCCAATATTCAGATGGCTCTATTTGAGGCTCTTTATGGGCCGAGACGATCACCTATTAGTTGGTGTGAAGCCTGGGTGAAGCTATGTTGATAGACCGACCCGCTCACGAGGCTATGGTGAAAGTTTAGTTTATAAGGGAAAGGTCAAACAACAAAAGTCACTTCCAAAAGTCTTATGAGGATGTGAGGAGGGAGAGAACTTGAGTTCAAAGTTGATGATTGGGTGTTTTGGCGGTGTCTCATACGAAGGAGTGATGAGGTTTAGAAAGAAGGGGAAACTTAGTACCCGCTTTATCGCCCATACCGATTGTGAGACGTGGTCGGGCAAGGGTGGCCTATGAGTTGGAGTTGTTCCTCAAAGTTGGCTTCGCACATCTAGTTTTCCACGTGTCACTTTTAAAGAAGTGTACGGGTGATCCGCTTTGGTTGTCCTAGTGGAAAGCAGAGGAAGGATAGCCTTAAGACGAAGAGGTTCCATTGAAATCCTTGATCGTCGTTCAAAGTTAAGACATAAGGAAGTAACTTTAGTAAAGGCTTTGTGGAGGAATCAAAGATGTCGAGGAGCTACCCGGGAAGCCGGCGATATGATGGCTAAAATACCCGCATCTATTCCCTTACGATTCATTTCCAAACAGGTATCGGGCTCCTTAGTACTTAATAGCTCTATGTTGAGTTCATGTGTCCCAGCTTCTTTCATGTTAATATAATGTATGTGTGATTCATGAATCGACAATATGTATTTCATTTAGACTGGGCCACTCCTGCTAGTTTTCGCTTAGATGCCTGCTCAGACGTCAGCTCTATTCCCGTATTTTCAATATGTTCATTCACATTTGAAGGCAATGTTCCTAAGGAGGAGATATTGTAATACCTCAAAATCCCTAAGATCGACCCGAGGGTTCAAATGGAGAAAATAGGAAATTATGCACCAGGTCACCTGACGAGTCATCCAAAGGACTCCGTGAGGGAGACTCACGAGTCGCTATGACTCCTGAAGTGGCGAGAGTTGGCTAATATTTGTGGTCGTGGGGTGACCACGGTGAGAAGTAACGCCCGTGGTTAGAGCAATGAGTCAGCGGAGTTGAACGTGGTCAAGAGCTGGCATGGATGTTTAATTTTAAGTAGATGTTCCTTAACGATCAAGCTACTACGAGTCATGGTGTCCATCGTGGTGACGTGTAATGTAAGTTTTCCAATGTTGGCAACCCGAACAAAAATAAGTCATCGTCATAGTAATTCCACTGGCCCACCTCGTTGGGACCGGGCAAAGGTGATTTTCCCCGCGAATGTATTAAGGGTTTTTTCATAATTTTTAAGCTCCTAAGTCCTAAAATACGTCGTTTTGGGTTCGTAAGGGTTTTAAAGATACTTAGCCTATTCTAACTCCCTATTCCATGCATGCAAGATCAAGGAGTCCATCAAGATCAAACTAGAGGATTCTTTAGGTTCTTCCTCAATCCACTTGGATTCTCAATGTAGGTTGTGAAATTTAAGTACCCAGATATGTGAAATTTAAGTACCTGTGTTCTTCTAATTCATGATATTTTTAAGTTGATAAATCTATGGGGTTTTACCCAATTTGTGAAATTCTCTAGGAATCTATCATGGGTAAATTCTATGTATGTTTCCAATGTTGTTTTAAGATTCATGGGTATTGTAATACCTCTGAAGGCCTAAGAATAGACCCGGAGTTTAATTTGAAAATGCAGAAAATCGGCAAAAATATCACATAATGGATGACTCAACAACTCGTGGGTGGATACCACGAGTCGTCGAAAGCAATTGTGGAATGGGGTCTGGCGAGCCGTAGACAACGGACGGTAGAACAACGGCAGTCATTGTTACCAAACATTGTAGCGGCCGAGCTTAGGCCGAGGGAGAAACAATGGGGCATCCTACGATTCGTGGTAAAGTGAGGAATGACCCGTTGTTTCAAGTCGTTGCTTGGGTGGGTTGAGGTTTTCAAGTGACAACTGATGGAGACCACGACTCGCCAAAGGCACCACGAGTCGTGGTGAGGCTCGGGAAAGGGAAGTCGTATCGTCAAGGAGTTGACGATGGCTCATTCAACTACCATGGTTTGAAGTAACGACTGCCCCGATGAGTGCGGGAAGGATTCCGAGATGTGTTATGATGCAAAGGGACCCAACGACTCTATACCAAGAGTCGTGTAGTGCTAATCCATGGGCTGGCCATGTCAACAGAGCCGCTTAGGGAAATAATTTCTTAAGGGCATTTTGTTCTTCCACGCTGTGACTCCTAAATTATGTCGCTTAGATGTTTTTCCGAGTGAGATACGATGGGTTAAGTTCTTTATGCATGCCCATTCTCATGCAAGAACTTTAGAGAGATTTTTGGGAGGTTCAAGGTCTTCTTCCCCAAGTTTTCATCAATTTCTTTGTGGGTGTTCAAGGAACTTCTCAAATCAATCCATTTCTAGGTATGTAGGGTTTTAACGGGTGAAATCCTTTCACCCATGCCCAAATATCAATTTAAATCATGAATCCTCCTGTCCAAGTCTATGGGTTTTACTCAAATGCGTGAAAATATGATTTGTCTTTACGGGTATGATTTAATTGAGTTTTAATTAACAAATTATGAATAATGGGTAGGTTTTGTTATTATTTTCTCTAAATCGTGTTTCAAGCTTTTAAATCCAAAATGCCCATTTGATGAAAGTTCATGGAAGTTACGATTTATGATGAATACTCTATAATTTGAGTTTATCGATGATGGAAAAAGCATGATTTTCAAGTTACCCATGTTTATGAGCAATTTTTGAAAGAATTGAATGTGTGTAAGTATTGGGCAATGCCATTATGTTGAAGAATGATTTACGATTTATGAATCGAATTTCATGATTTGTCAATTTATGATGTTGGCCGATAAAAAGGGCTCTGCGATTCTTGGCTAAGCATGTTTTAAAGGGGACTTCAATGATGATAAATGTTATGGCACTTAGCCAATGAATCTTAATGCATGATAATATTGATTTAGCGTATGTTTTTGGAAGCCGTGTTTAGCACTGCACTCTAGCTGCTCAAAGGACTACGGTCTCATAACCACGCACACCGTAAGGTTTCTAATGATATAATGTAATGATAATGATCCTCAAACATGATATCACGCCTAATGCACGACCCTCTCTCGGCAAGCCAGGTCATCTCTCGCCCATCAATGAGATAGTTTGGGGCATCATGAAAGGCTCATCATGATGGTGTCGCTTATGACGAGTCCTCCCATTGTTCATCATATTTTATGCATTGGTATGCTTATGTTGTGGCTCAAGTTATGTTTGACAAGTTTACTTACAATTATGATTATGAACACTTTATGAATGATGTGAAAGCCTCAGCCCACAGGTTTTCTACGAAAGTTCATGATACATGCATGATGTCCTTCTCTTACGTTTACTTATGAGTTTTGTTTTTACTTTAAATATCCGTGCTTACTTACCTTGCATACTCGCACATTCCACGTACTACCGCATACTTTCGTTGTATCGCTTCATGATATGTGGTCCGCATCTCGTGCTCATCTCATCCTTAGCCCATCTCAACTTACGTTCTCGCCTATTCGTGAGTCTTCATGTTCCGAGGGTCAATGAAAGACTTTTATGTTATTTATGCTTCTAAGATGGTCGTGTTAGTTGGGGATGTTGTCCCATCAACCCATCTTGTGTATTAGAGGCTCTCATACTAGTATGTAGTGCTCAACTATGTATATGTCTAGTATTTCCGATGTTGTTCCTATAATTACATTTCGCTATAATTTTATAATTATCATTCTGCATATTTGACTGAGATTAGTTGTATGCATGTGTCAGCGGGTCGACTTGGGGTCTCTAGAGTCCCTTGTCCCATGTCTATGATCTAGGTGTACATTCGGATCGTGATGTATATTTTATAAATGCCTTCAATTACAAATTTATGATTTTAAAGTCTTATAATTATGATGCCCAATTATGAAAATTCACGAAGACTTGAGATTATGATCTATGTTTTCAAGTATGATGAAAGTTTGATTTTGAATTACTTATGTTTATATTCATGAATTTGACTATTGAATCTTTTTGAAAGCATGTCTAAGTTTTGGGCAAGCCCATATGATCAAGTATGATTCATGATTTACTTCGCCACGCTATACCTTACTATTGTTTGGAGTCTAGACTCCCACTTTTCAAGCTTGTGATATGGTTTGACCAAAGGCTCTTCATGATATGTTTTCAAATTATGCATGTATGATTATGATTCATGTTTTCATATCAAAGATCTATGGTTTAGCTTCGTTGAAAAACGATGAGAGCATATGCATGTTTTGGAGTAAAGGTTTGGGGCACCGAGTAGGCTAAGGGTTTAGTAAACCCTATGCCTCGTAACTACATGCCAACATAGGTATGATCAGTTATTTAGACCTCCCTTGTGAGCTTTCCCGCCCCCGAGAGGCCTTCGAATTTGATATCAATATCATGGTAGCGTCCTTAGCCCCCGGGAAAGGCTTTGACGACTCGCCCACTTAATTGTAATAGTTGGGACCACGTATTCTCTATCGGTAATGTTTCGCAAATGATGAGTCTCCCATTGTTCCTCTTGATTTTCGCCATGCATGAGCATCCGTTATGATATTATGTTTTCAGTTTAACCCAATGTTCGCTTTACTTATGATTACTGGGCCAAATTTTAAAGTCATCCGGTATAAATTATGATACTCAAATATGTTTAAATCATGTTTCTCGCATAATAGCATGCAGACTTACTCTTTCGTAATCTTATTCGACGTTTCATGACCCGAACATAGGCTCCGCATCGAGACATGGGACAAAGAACCCCGAAAGGCTTCGAGCCGACTCATGACATGAATATAATATCTAAGCTCAACATTTTAAAAGTTTTAAATCATAACATATAACATAAGATTATAAGTCCAAAATATCATAACACCTAAATATATAACACAATTTACTCAAACCGAATACATGCTATGTCCGAAAAGCCTTTACTACTAACGACTTGACGGGACAAGACCCCAACTAACTCTCTACAGACCGAAACTTAAAATACTCAATACAATCGATAAAGCGGCCCTCGAAGACGAGGATTCACCAACCGAGACTCCGGAAGCATGCTAATACCGAGAGTCCGCTACTGTAATCGAGCCCGTATCATGAAATGACAGTACAACATAGAGTATGGGTGAGTACGTGAATGAACCGAGTATGTAAGGTAAGTAAAAACGCTATGTAAATAAAATCAATAATCATGCATAACATAAAACATAATCAAGATAAGATTGAGAGAAAGGCTTGCATGCTATTTTCCGAAATCTTGATATGATCATAACCGAATATCATAATTGAATCGAATGACCTGAAAGTTGAAAACCGACATTCATAAGTAAACCGAACATCAGGTCAAACTCACAAAACATAATAACATGACTAGTGAACATGCATAACCGAAATCATGAGGAATAATGGGAGACTTGTCATATAACCGACATTCCACGATAGAGCTTTTTGGGTCCCACTATTACACTTAAGTGGGCAGAGCCGCCCAAAGCCTCGCTGCAGGGTTAAAGCATTACCAATATTAAGTCAAGGTCCTCAGTGTGGAAGCTCATAAGAGAAGTCTTAACAATCCGAACATACCTATGTTGGCATGTAGTTCTCGAGGCACAGTTTGATCAATTCTTAGCCTACTCCTTCTGCCAGACACTATTTCCAAAAATATGCATATGTTCTCCATCGTTTTTCAATGAAGCCGAATCATCATCTAAAGGACTAAGCCGACTCATAAGATACATGCATAAATCTAAAATCATAACATGAGGATCCTTGGGTCCAAACCATACCACAAGCCGAAAATAGTAAGGGTCTAGAGTCCAAATCCATGTGGTAAGCTAATAACATGAAATTTAGATAACTCATGAAACATACTTGATCATATGGGCTTGCCCAATATTTAAACATGCTTGACATATACTTGATCATTTGAAAACATGAACATGAACATGGGTAATTCTAAATCATACTTTCATAAACCTCTCATCATGCTTGAATACATATATCATAAATCTCAACTTTCATGAACATCCATGGATGGGCATTATACTTGTAAAACATGAAAACACAATTTATAATTTAGAACATTGTAAAATATGTCCAATCATCATAATTCAACATTAGAAACCGTAGAGCAGATCATACCCATGATCGATACTTAGAGAATTCACATGTTGGGCTAAACCCCATAGATTTATCAACTAGGATTTTCATGGAATCAAGAGGATCGGGCAATGGTGTGACGGATACACTCATTCATAACCCTACATACCCGAAAGGATCCGATTATACAACCCTCTTGAATGCCCAATGAAAATTTGGGAAAGAACTTGATGAATCTCAACTTGATCACCCTTAGGAGCTTCTAGATTTGCATGCATGGAAGAGAATAGGCTTAAGATGAACTTAACCCTCTTAAAAACATACTTTTCCGAGCCTAAAATGACGTAGTATGCCTTAGAACTTAGGAATTACTGGGCCCCACAAATTCAAGTGAGAAAAATGCACACCGCTGTGGCCCCACAAGGGACTCGGACGACTCATCCCCCGTACCACGACTCATTGTCTCGTTCTCGTGGACGGTGACTGCAAATTTATCTCTATGGGTCACCACGAGGAGACCACGACTCATGGTGTACCAAATGACTCAGGGTGACTAGTCATTAGGGTGCATCGCCCAAACTCTTCAACCTTCAATAACTCCCACTACGCCCAACACAACGAATCACGGTGCTAACCATGACTCGCGGGTCACACCCGTGGTCACTCCCCAATCCCACCCTACCAAGTCCACCTCCTTCCCATGAGTCACTTAACGATCAGGCACCTTACAGTCACTAGGATGACTCATCCTCAGGACTGGGTGTAGAAAATTCTATTTTCCGTTTAAACCCTCGATTGATCTAGATTTTGAGGTATTTGATGTGCTGGGTGATTTACAAGACTATCGACGTCAAAACTAAGAAAAATAGCAATGGACTTAGGTGTATTTATGTGGATACGAGGCACTTTCGTTTGATTTCTGTGATAAACGGGTGTTGGAGCATAAATTTGCAAAAGGAAGCTAAAAGTGCGCAAAAAGGGCAAAATGCAAATTGGCGCAAGATCTCGTAGGATGGACCTACGAGTCGCACCGATGGCCGTTATAAGAAGGTATACTAAGCCGGAAGAACGAATCACGAGTTCAAGCACTGAATCGTACCAAGCTTGTATAAGTCGCGGTAAGGCGCGCTTGTGATGAACTCCATAAGAATTGCACAAGAGGTCGATTTTAGCACCGAGGATACCATGACCCGTGAGAGCTGGGTACGAGTCATACCATAATCTGGCCGTGGTGAACTTTAGACAAATTGCAAGGATTCAGAATCAAGCCACGGGTGCCTCGGTACGAGTTGTAGGAAGAGGTACTAATCATACCTGGGCTCCGATAATTAGCCAAAATCTGCCTACAATCCAAACCACGAGATGCCGCCACGACTATGGATGCTCCTACGAGTCGCAGGGGATGATCCACAAGAGGCTCTGGCCGCCGTATATGGAAAAATTGTCATGTTAGCCTAGGAAAAGGATTCTTATGTCTATATAAATGCGTTTTATGTTTTATTTTTCATAAGTGACATTGAGAAGAATTAGTTTTAGTTGGAAAACATTGTAGTAGACAATTTTACATATTTGAAAGAGAGAATCGAAATGGGTTCAACCTTGTGATCAACCTTTTCTTGAATTCATATTGTTCTTTGCCTACTTGTTCTTCAAGATTTTGCGTGACACTAAGGAAGCGTCTTCTAATTCATATTTGTAAGTATTGTTTTTATGTCTTTAATCATGAACACACTTCACAAACTTGCAACTATGAGAGAACCATGATGGATTAATGTTGTGGTTACACAAAGTAAGTCTAAAACCAATACTAATTACTTATATTGTATTCTCTTCATGATTTAATGATTCTTAGCGGTGTACAACATTAGAAAGTGCCCGAATTCTTTATTTGCTTTGGTCGAAGAGGTAGAGATTAGGAAAAGAGAATTACAACGGAGCCTTGATTTTGATGATCATTGTATTAACTCGAGTCGTGGTGGTAGTGGATAGTTATATCTAAACTTAGTGATAACGATTAGTTTGAAAACGCCATGAGACTTGGTCGAGTAATCGAGTATAGTCATTCGATAGGAATTGGTCGATCGTTCAATGAACCTGCTATTAGTTCGTAAGTAAGTATTGGTGAAGATCACGAGTGTATACCTAAAGTCATATGAATCCATGGAGAACACAAACCCTAATTATCCCTTAATTATTGATTCACAACCATAAGCTTGACAACCGTTTTGTTTTACTATTGATTATTATTAGAATCCCCCAATTGTGAAGTAACTACCATACAAGTTCACTTACCACTGTAATTCAGATCTTCCATATTCCTGCGGGGATCGACCCCAACCTTTAAGTCGGGTTCTTTATTGACAACGCCTACTTCATACTTCGGGGCCAGATATGATCTGAAAGTGTTAATGTATTACGTAATTTGTTTATGATATGTATGATTTCAATTTTACTTAGCTATTTTGTATTTACCTTGCATACTCGCACATTCCAAGTATTGACTCGCATACTCTATGGTATCATACAGTTGGAACTTTCGTGTTCGCTCCCGCCATAATGATGTTTAGAGTTGCATTATCCAGTTATTGAGTTCTCATCTTTCGAGGCCTTTTTAATGCCTTTGTATCAATATTTTCGCTTAAGTCTAAGAGAGTTAGCTGGCGTCTTGTCCCATCAACTCTTCAGGTTATAAAGGCTTATTAGACATAGCATGTATTCAACTTCTGACACAAGATATGTTTTTCGTTGTTCGATGTTATCATTTTCGACTCCACTAAAGCATATTTGGCTATTCCAGCCTCCGCTTGTTGTATGCCTAGCTATCATGCTCATGCCATGGCTAATCTGAGTTTTTAGTTCTTTTGTCCCAAGTCTCTATCTCGTCTATGTTCTGGTCGTGATGTGAGGGACTGGGAGCTACGGAGCAAGTACAAGTTTGCTTGTTTAAAGCCTTTAATTTGAAGAAGTACGCGGGCTCGTTGATTCCATCGAAATGGTGTCTTATTAAAAGATGAAATACTCTTCACAAAAAGCTCCAATCCGAAATACATCAAAAAGACCCAAGTACCCTTAAATTTTAAGCATAAAAGATGGCCCAACAGACGGATCATCAATCTAGAGTATGGTCTGCACATCGAACTATCTCGTGAATTTTCTCGAAACTTGAACCTCGTCCGGAATCCTCGGTTCCAAGCGATGGGAAGGATGGAAGTCCATTGCTTGGAAGACGCGTCCGTCTTTCCCATCATCTCTGGGATGCCAAATTTTTTCATTTTTATTTGAATCAAATTTCTCTCGCTCTTCTAAGTTCACCTCGCATACATCAACACACATTAGTTCAAAAATATTTGGGTTGCCTCCCAAGAAGTGTTTGATTTAACGTCGCGACACAACATGGTTACTACACATAACGTAGCATTCCTTAGCTGGATTCCTAAAAAGTACCGATGTAACATCGCTAAGATTACACAAAATACATAAAATCAACCAATTGGTGAGTTTTCAGGACTGTAGACTCCATATCCACTTTCTTTCTTTTTAGCCATAGAGGTACCGTTTCACCCATTTTGTTTTGGCTTTCTTTTTTTCTTAGGTGATGCCTTGGATACATGCTCAGCCTTCTCCCGCTTTATTTTTGGCAAGGATACCACACCAATATTTCCAACATCTATGAAACCTAAGTAATAATTTTTAGTCGCTCAATGTGTTTTCAACCTTTATGGCAAGAGCTTGTTTGGTTAGCCTTTTGTGAAAAGGTGGAATAGGGGCGAGGAAAATATTTAACAATGTCATCCATGCCTCCTTTCGCCTTCCCTTTCCTTTTTTAGAAGCAATTGTAGCATCTTCATCAATTGCCTCTACCAGACTTCTTCACTCATCATCAATAATCTATCCAACCCCGTGGCTTTATCAACCCCTACTTTTTATCATCACCCTTTAATATTCTCAACATCTTGACAACCACACCATTAATAATCTCACCACCTAAGCTGCACAATCTTGCCACTCCTAGTGATAATGGACACATAATCGAGCACAGACGTACCAACATGCTCCTTAAGGTTGATACAGTCACTAGAGAGATGTCCTTTTGCTTGGAGTTGTGTTCATGGGAAAGGTCCTCATCGCTCTAATTTTTGGAATGGACTATGGTATGGGAGACAAGAATTTCTATCAACCTCTTTAAGAATGCATCGACCTTCTTGATTTGCAAGTACCTTTATAAAATTCCTTCAAGTTTGGAACCCTTACCCTTGATAAGGTCCATCTCTCCAATTTGAGAACTAGAAGAAGCGGCCCTTGGTGGTACATAGGATTTGAACTGCTTTGATAGCTTCCCATTTTGTGCCACCCTTGACTTGGACCACCATAGTCATTCCTCGAAAGTAAGATTGACCTGAATTGTGCGGTTGAGGTCTCCATTCTCCTTGATATGAGAAAGGCGTATTGGGCATTGATGTTTTTAGTGGTAGTGTATTTATAAACTTCAGATGTGTTGCTAATATAGTTAGCATCTTCTACTTGCATGAGAGGTGGCTCTAGCACGCTGATATTAATATGGAGGAGGGGCCATCCATGCCCATATTAAGAACCATTCTGCAGCTTTCTGTCAAAGATGCAATCTTTTCATCTTTAACCCTGACTAACTTTCTTAGTTAGTACTATCACAGAGCTGTGATAATTAATGGACTATGATATTAGTGTCTTAATAAGTGAGATAATTAGTGATTTACTCATGATCAAACTCTTATAGTCTCCACAATCATACATGGTTGTGCTTTGTTTGATCCAAAATAATGAGAATCGCTTGAAGGTCTTGTCCATGAAGCATCCCCAATGCATTGTTTGCTACAAACTATAACGGGTCCAATCCTTATGTAGGACTTTTTCAAGCAAAATATACTCTGGGAACTCCAGGGTTGGGTGCCCTAAGTATATACTTCTTGAAATGTTCCTAAGCTTTAAAGAGTTGCACCCTAAGGAGCTCTGCCTGGCAAAAGATCTTATCCTCTCGGCTTCCGCCTTCTTACTTGGCTGAACCACTTCTTGAGGAATATATTAACAAGTTCTTTCCATGTGTGGACCAAATTTGGAGGTAACCTATGCAACCACTCTCTACATCCCGGGCCAAACAACCTAATGGCATCATCTGGAGACATCGTTTCCGTTTGTGGATATTGCAAACCTCCATGAAGTTCTTTAAGTGTTGATGATCATTGCCTATGGAGTTATGAAATTGTCCTTCCGCTTTGAGTATAGTGTATATACTACCATCTATTTTCAAAGATGTAGCATTGACCCTAGCGCAAAACTGCACTTGCATATCAAACCCACGCGACCTCTCCGCAAACACATTGTCCACCTCTCCTTGCAAAGGGAGCCATACTCCCGCTTCAAACAACGTAGCAAAGCAAAAGTGAAAGAATAGATCTAATTAGACTAACTAAATCAAAAATGCTAGATAGGTCCTATGCCAAAGATCCTAAGAATGGCGCCCATAAATTTGAATACACAAAGGGACTTTGGTAGACCCAAACTATCTAACAGCTTCAATTTATATTTGAAAGTTTGGGATGCTATTCAAATTAGGGCTAGAAAATATAGCAACAACTAAGAATGTAAATGCTTGAGATTGTAATCAATAATGAGAAACACTAGGGAAGTGACCCCAAATTTGGATCGATCCCCTCGCTACTCAATATTGGAAAAATTGAAAAAGCTTTGATGAATACAAGCAATCACTTCAGTAACAAATAGGTATCTTATCAATAACACCAATGGTGTCCATCTACCTCAATTTTATCAAATTGAAGAGAACTCCCTTCTACCTGATTATATTTTGCAAATTGGATTCAACCTACATCTAGGTGAACCTGTTAAATAAGGCTTGAGCAGTAGTTGATCGATTCTAACCCAACCTAAATTAGCATTTCAAGCACAATGAAAGTAATTGGAAAAAATTTATCGACTTTCATCATCAATCACACTTTAAAACCACATATTAATTAAATATTCTTAAGCTCACAATCAATTTTATCCAATTGAGATCATTAGATTCATAACCCTAGATCCGGGGTTTAGTTACCCATAGCAAGCAGAAGAGAAGAAAAAGCAAGTAATTGAACATTCTTACTAATGAAATCAAAATTAGGAGAAGAAAACTTGAATTGATGATTTTGATCTTCAATCTTCAATTACAATATTGATCTACTTCACTATTGAAAACTATCTATTTCTCTATCACTCTCTATCTATCTATCTATCTATCTATCTATCTATCTATCTATTTGTGGAACTATATCTCAAAAAGAAATGAAAAATACTATTTATACTAAGCCTAAAATCCTAATACAATTAAAATCGTGAGGGTCCTGTGTGTGTAAGGGATGGACCATCCTTTGAAGGATGGATCGTCCCTATGAGTCGTCACTTGAATTTAGCTTTGGCCGACCTTTGCTAATCCTTTGATCGAGTATCATCTTTGTGAAAGATGGGCCATCCTTTGCCTTGTCCTTTGACTTCGATGGTTGTCGCCCATGTGATACGTCTTCGAAAGACAGCCATCCTTTCTCATCTGGGTCAACCATCTAAAAGTGGTTTCTGGATCACATAGGCAATGCTAGACTTTTGGAAGTATAGACCGTCCTTAAGAGGCGCTTCATCCTTTGCTCTATTTTTGAGAAGATTAGTGATTTGGCTTTCTTCTTTTTTCATTTTAATTAGGTTCCTAAAACATAGCATAATAAGGTTAGTGTTGACCTAGATTAATACTTAAAGGCATGTAAAACTCTATGAAATAAGTATCCACTTCCGAGAATTGATAATTTGTTTGACCAATTTTAGGGCACCAAGTATTTTCCAATGCCAACAGTAAGATAAGAGAAGAAGACAACTTGAAAATAGCTTTCAAGATGCGATATGGACATCTTGAATTTCCTGTAATCTCCTTCATGTTTACAAATGCCCAATAGCTTTGGTGGATCTCATGAACAAGAGTATTCAAGCATTATCTTCAGCTTTTATCAGCTCCTTAACAATATCTTGGTATACTCAAGGGATGAGAGTAAAGATGTAGATCACCCCAAGATAAGGTTATGTATACTCAGAGACCGCCTTGTATGTTAAATTTTCCAAGTGTAAGTTTTGGCCGAATCACTGCATTCCTAAGCCACGAGTGTCACGTGAAGGTGTCAAGTAGACCCTCAAAGTATCGAGTATGGCGAAGAACTAGCCGAGATCCACAAATCCTATAGATATTAGGGAGTTTCTTTAGATTGGCAAGTTATTACAAAAGCTTTGCTGAGAGGTTTTCCTATGTCCGCCCCCACTAACCAAGTCAATTCCAAAAGAAGAAGTTTCAATGGTTAGAGGCCTATGAAAGGAGTTTCTAGAAATCAAGACCAAAGTTAGACCATGGCTTATTTTAACATCGCATGTATGAAACCTGATGGGTTTATTGTTTATTGTGATGCTTTGAGAATGGATCTCGGGTGTGTATTAATGCAAAATAGGAAAGTAATGGCTTATGCTGGCAACTAAAGGTTCACGAGATAAATTATCATCGATGCATGATCTAGGAATTAGCCGCAATGTTATTTCGCTGAAGATATGACATCATTATTTGTACGAGTCCATATGGATATCTTCACAGACTATAAGAGTCTCTAATACATTTTCAAGAATATTTAATCAATTTCAAAGTCAAATAAGTTGGCTTGAATTACTCAAGGATTATGACATTGATATTCTATACCATTCAGGGAGGGCTAATGGTAGCTACGCTCTTAGCCGATGAACCATGGCGAGTCTCGTCTTTTATTTGTTAAAGAAAAAGAAAGAAGTGGTGAGAGATGTTTATAAATTGGTGCCTAGGGGTTCACTTTCTAGACTCAGGATGACGCTAGTGGTGCAGTAATAGGGTAGAATTTTCCCTAGTTATGTGAAGTAAAGGAAAAGCAATACGATAATCCCATTTTGCTCCGATTAAAGGAGGGGATTCACAATCATAAGACAATGGCTTTGAGCTAGAGGAAGATTTGTACTTTAAGGTACCAAGGTAGGTCATGCATTTCAAATGTGGGATAGGTTTTAGGAGAGAATTATGGTGGAACTAGACGCCCGCATATTCTATCCATGCGCATTCTACAAAGATGTATAATGACTTGAAGGAAATTTATTAAGGATGACATGAAGAACAACATATGCATTATGTGGCTAAATGTCCAAATTATTAACAAGTTAAAGCAGAGTATCAGAGGCCTGGTAGCCTAGCTCGTATCACGTAACTTCCTATGTGGAAGTGGGAGATGATCAACATGGACTTCATTACAAGTACCCTGCTCATTTCGAAAATATGATTCGATTTGGTGATTGTTGATCAACTTACCAAATAAAGATATCTTCTACCTATCAAGATGATAGATTCAAAGAAGATACTCTACAAGCAATGAATAAATTCCTAGAGATTGTCCGATTGCATAGGATCCAATATCCATTATCTCAACAGAGGCACACAAGCCACTTTTGGAAGTCCTTCTAGAAAGGATTGGGTACTCGTATTAATCAAGTACAAGTGGTACCACCCCATTACTTAGCCAAATTCGCAGCTCTTGTGCATCAGACAGTGAAGCTACTAATCAGAGATTGGGTTACGAGTCGCAGTGAGAAGGCGACTTACGCTAATTAGTTTTTCCCGCTAATTTAGAAAAGGTTTCAAATTATTTGTATAAATACTTTTCTAGATTTTTTTGTTAAAGTGTACATTTTGAGAGGATGAATACTTTGAGGAGAATTCGACTTCTTTGGGAGATTCTTCGAGTTTCCAATATTCTTGGATTTTACTATCGTTTTGAATTGTTCAAAGTTGAATTATGCAATTAATCAAGTGGATTTTTATTTCAATCTTCATTGTAAGTTTTTTAATTATGTTTTCTTCAATAAATACTAATTATTTACCACAATCATGAGAGGCTAAAACCTCCAATACTAAGATCGTGGGAACCATGCGATCAACCAACTATGTATTTGCACAAAGTGATTCTAAACTAATATGAATGCTGTATTGTCTTCTCATCATCTTTAATGTTTCTTAACGAGCATAATGTTAGGACATGCCCTGGATTCTCTATTTGCTTGAATGTAGAGAAGTAGAGATTAGGAAAAGAGAAGAACAATAAAGCCTTGGACTTTATGATTCATCAGAGCAATCAACCGCTCGTCACATGATAGTTAATTTTAGAACAAATTGATAGTGGTAAAAGTGAAATCACTCAAGAGACCATCTAATTGAGTATAGTTATCCAATAAGGACGGTTCAGCTGGGTCGGGAGAACCTACGTTATCGCCTCTACAAGCTAAGTATTGAAATAGATCACAAATGTAAATTCACGTAGTTGCTGTAAACGCAACCTGATAACAACTTAAATCTTCAATATCGTTATGGATATACTTTAACCCCCATTAGGGAGATAATCGAACTAAAAGTCTAAATACTAGCTTTATTCTACGTCCCGACCATATTCCCAAGAGGATCGACCCCAACCTAGTTGGGTTCTTTATCGAGAACGTCCGCATCATACTTGCTGCAGGTGTGATTTGAGCGATATCATCCTTCATAGATAGTATGGTCAAGAGGAGGTACCATTCGTATGCTCATGGATATGTTGAGCACATGTGCTCTAGATTTTATGGGTAGTTGGGATGATCACTTATCAAGCCATTGTGTGCACTTATATAACAAATTTATCACGCTGTAATCAAGATAGCTCCTTACATGACTCCCTAAAATGAAGGCATGTATCATTTATTGGCCGGGTTCAAGCTCCGGAAGGCAAAACTACTTGGACCGCATTTAGTTCATCAGTGAATAGAAAAGGTTAAGTTGATTTAAGAGTGGATGAGACTGCTCAAAAATTACCAAATTTTATCTGTATATACGATGTAGTAGGACCTAGAATTTGATGCTGGTATTTTTGAAGTTTCACCAGGCGGCGCCATATGGGGATTTGGAAGAAAAGGAAAGCTTAGTCCAAGGTATATTGTTCCTTACAAAATCTTGTATAGTTGGTTATAGCCTATGAGTTATAATTACTATAAAATTGGCCTCTAAGACATCCAATGTTTCATGTACCCATGTTGAGAAAGTGTGGGAGTATTTCACCCTGGGGTGAGTCCCACCGAGAACCGAACCCGACTTATGGTGTTGTCCTAGTGGTCATCCTTGATCACCAAGTCTATAAGTTGAGGACCAAGGATTCAAGAAAGTGTTATAGAACAAAATATTACAAAGGCATGTAAAGCCAAACATGATGAAAGCAAAGTATCTCCTATTTATTTCTCGGTGCTGTGATTTAAGATGCCCCAAGTAATGATCCTAACCTCCCTCTATGTTTCTATGGCTTTATACCCTATGCTATGTTATCCGATAAGAGAATCATGCTACATATTACATTTTACCCTCCATGTTTATATGAAATCTTGTCATGTTGTACAAATTCACATCCCATGTTATTCACTCCATGTTCGAATGAAGTCATGTTATGTTTATGTCTTTGCTAAATTATATGTCCCATGGCTCATGCCTACAATCGCCTCCTACTCCTTTTGGGTACTCATAATTTCCCCGCGAGAATAGTGCCTCCCACGTTGATGAACAATGAGGAAGGAAAATATGAGGGGGTGATGGGGCATATTGTTCTCGTTGTCGGTATGAGCTATTGTGGGAGTGAGCAAGAGGTTCGAGGGAGGTGATCAATCGGGATACACAATAGTAATCTAACAAAAATTAAAAGAGAAATAATTTAGGGGAAGATTCTTCCTTTCATGATTTAAGAAACCAATAAGGGCTTAATGTGAGTTCCAAGCATCCGGTTCATGTTTATGTACTCGTTGATGCCCCGTGCACTTGGTGATGATATTTAGGGTTACTAGCATTGCTCTAAGAAATTTGGGATAAGACACATTATAAAGGAAGCTTTGCCTAAATTTTAGGAAAATTTTAGAGTTAGAATTTTTATTAGTACCCATAACCATCATTCAAGGATGAATGATCCCAAGAGGGAGATCTTTATCTTGTAATAGCTTAGCACCTCAAAAGGAATTTTCGACCTTAGTGCATAAGTTATTGGTTCCGACCATCGTGTTGTGGTCATAAATGAGATTTATGGAGCAGACAGGAGAAACCTTTTACCCACGCATAGGAATACTTTGAAGTTGAAATAATGGAAGTATAGGAGAATTGCGTAAAATTACTCGTAGGCACCATAAGTCATATGGGCTGCACTGTGATGCCGATTTATGTGACCATATGTCAAAGTACAAAAGGATGTTATTTCTCGAAGTCACTGTTTAAGGATTTATCGTCCAACCTAGGAGTCTCATCTCATTCTACGAACGTATTTGACCACTGTAATAGGGAGCTCAAATTTTCTGCTTCGTTTAGGTTTATGATTCAATCTATGGCCTGGAATTATTTTGTAAACCTCACCTACCACCGTAAATAGAGACCTAAATTTCCAAAATTATAGATAAGAGTTACAACATAGCTTATGGACCGATGTCAACTCATGTTCTTTACCAATCATGCATGAGCCGGAACACTAAAAGTGATTAATGGCCCGGTCTACAGACCATAAGTCGATTCTACGGCCCATAACCGTGCCTAGTCCCTCCATGTTGTCTATTTTCAAGGGGTATTTAACAACTAGACCCTACCTTTTCCTTTCATTTTTCTCATCTCTCAAATGTTAGATTTTGTTCTCCTTCTCTAAGTTCTTCCACTTCAATATAAGTTCTCCCAGATAATTCCATATGGTTTCTCATTCATGCATTTAATATGACTCAGATCTTCGTCTTCTACTCTTGGGGTCCGTTTGGTTATTGGATAAGGTATAAGTTAATATATGAATAATGTATTAATTTTATACCATATTTGGTTGGTAGGTTTCAAATATTATATAAAAGTTATTCATGTATTAATTTTTTATGCAAAGGTTTGGTTGTGTTTCAGGTAATTTTATATAACTAATACTTCCTTACCTAACTTATGAAGAAATCTATGTATAATTTTATGCAATCGAAGGTGGAATAAGTTACATGGGTATTAGTTATGGGCGAATTAAAATAATAAAATTATACATTTACCTTATAAATTTACTTTTAAAATCTTTCTTAATTCGATGTGAGTACACAATTTTTAAAACTTAAAAAATTATTGAATAAATTTTTTAAAAGGGTTGTAAGCCCTCTTATTAAAACAAGAAAAATTATATTATTTTTGTGAAAAAAGAAAGAATTTTATACCATTTGTTTACTTATTTATTTATAAATAATATATTTTAATTTATAATAAATTAAATATTCAATAATTAATAATTAAAATTTTAAATTATTTGTGATAATTCAGTGGTAAATTTGGTTGATGTGAAATTATTAAAACATAATTAATACATAAATAACTAATCTCGGCATAACTAATCCCTGCATAAAATAATACATAGATTCCCTCATAACTAATCCATGTATTAAAAATACCCGTATAACTCTTAACCCATAACCAAACGAATTTTTAGGGTTTTAAGAAAAACCCACTTAAAAGCTCAATGTGGATATCGGCACTCTTTCACAAGCTTAAACTTGTTTTTCTTCTATTTCTTTAGAGCAAATAAGATATAAGGCAAACTCTATGTGTGAGACATCGTGTTCTTCCCCACGAAAATCTTCTTTTAACTCAATGCAAGATTTACTCCATGTTTTAATAAAATCTTTACTTTATGTTTGGAAGCCCTCATGTCTTGCCATCTGAATGACATGAATCCTCCATGAAAGGGAAGCTTTGGAATCTCTTACATGTACCATAAAGTTGTGAGTTTTCCCCATATTCATCCATGAAAATGTTATTTATAATTTGATTTTCCTCTGTCAAAAATGTAAACTCTCGATGAAATTACTTGAAGCTATTTCCATGACCCTTAATACGAACTATGACCTATTATTAATGTATAATTTTCTTAACCCATGGCATATGGACTTCTACCATGATTTATTATTATTAGCCTTCTATTAAAAGCATGACTTTGATTTTGAGCTTTCTGATTGGGGTACGATTATGAATATGAGTGTTCAAATAGAGAGGACAATGTTATGAGCTTTTCAAATAAAATGCAAATCACGATTTATGAACTCTTCGAATAAGAGTATGACTATGATTATGAGCCTAAGGGCTAAGCTGATGAGCATGGTGTTAGTGAGAGAACCAATAATCGAGAAGGAATAAACCTATTAAGACAAGTGCTTGAAACTATGTTTTCCTTAATAGAATGGAGCGTATCGTTGGTTCGGTACATCTCGATGTGTTAGAAAGTTGCGACACATATTTTTTCATTTTATAGAGTTTTGCATGTTTTATGTACTAATTTGCTAAAATTGACCTTAGCAAATGCATCCTGATCGCCTCTCGAAGGACTGGCCCATATGTTCAAGTGTCCACGTCATATTGGCTCCATAAACCACTTTCAAGTGGTCAATAGTCGACGAGGTGAAGTGACGACCATCTTTCCGTGGCGATGGCCGGCTAACTAAAATACTGATCACTTGACAAAAATTATCGAGTCAAAGGACAAAGTGAAGGATGGGCCATCTTTCCATAAGTTATCCATAATCATGGATGGACAAGCTGGATGTGAAACAAATTTTAATGCTAAGAAAAGGACGATCAATCCTTCCAAGGGATGGTCCATCCTGGGATACCTAAGATCCTATGATTTTAAATGATTTAGGGTTTTTGAGGCTTAGTATAAATAGTAGTTTTTTTTCATATACAATTTTACATACAGCAATGTAATTCCAAAGAGATGTATAGCCTGCGCTCATAACATAAGAAGTAGATCTATCTTGTAATTTTGAAGATTGCAATTCATGAATTCAAGTTTTCTTCTCCAAATTATAATTTCATTGGTATGGATGTTTAATTACTTGCTTTTTTGTCTTCTTTCTGCTACGGTAACTAAACGCACATCTAGGGTTGTGAACCTTAATGATCCCAATTGGGTAAAATAGATTGTAGGCTTTAGAGTATTTGATTAATTTTTTCTTTGTAAAGTGTGATTAATGATGAAAGTCATTCAATCCTGTCCAATTACCTTTATGGTAAATGTAAAGAACTGAATTTAGGTTGGATTAGCATCAATCAACAATAACTCAAGGCTCTTAACTTTGCTTAATGGATCACCTAGATATAGGATGAATTCCAATTGGCAATAAACAAAATGGGTATAAGGGGGAGTTCTCTTCAATTTGACAAAATTGAAGTAGATTGACAATCGGGCTGTCTATTGAAAGATACCAATTAGTTGGGTTCAAGTGGTTGCTTGCATGTTCATCTACAACCCATTCTCAATTTGCTCATATTGTGTAATTTAGGGGGATCAATTCAAAATTAGGGTCACTTCCCCTAGCTAGTACTTCTTATTAGTTGATTTCATCCTAAAGCAATTTACATTCCTTAGTTATGTTGATATTTCTCTCAACCCTATTTTGAATAGTCTTTAAACTCTCAAATCTAAGTTGGTAAGTGCTAGATAGTTTGGGTCAACCAAAGTCCCTGTGGATTTGACCCCGACTCTCAGTTGGTTATTTGTAATACCCAAAAGTCCCTAAAATCAGTGATGTCTCCCAAGCGCACACAGGCGTCAGGTAATATAGGATTGGTTGAAGGGTATATCCCTATCCTCAAAAACAATTTCTATCCTATCACCAATGGGTTCAAGGGTCTTTGAATTCCCGTTATGCATTTATTTTTAACCCTTTCGATTCCTTTCCCAAGTTCACTCGAAAGCCAACGGATTACTTACAAGGTGATCAATCTCATAAATAATAAATTAACACAAATAAATACAAACAATCATAAAAGAAGAATAAAAACTAAGATTATTTAGTCTGTCAAACGATCAACCATTTACCACAGCCACAACCCTAGAGTATAAATTTAGCCACTCATAGACAAGTGAAAAAGTAAATACTTAGTCATCATCATGTGAAAATACGAAGTAAAGAAAGGAAAATCTAGTCTTCCTTCCAAACGGCTTACAAGCTTTCATGAATGAACTATGGAATAAAAATGAGTAAAGACTGCTTCAAAGAGGTCCAAAACTACTCCAAGAAGTCAAAAACTACGTAAGAAATGACCTAAGGATTATATTTATAGATGAGCCTTCAAATGACACTTCTGCCCGTCAAGACTTGGCATAAAATTCAGCATTTTTT